>DWLS01000418.1:0-31014 GCA_018246255.1 Pachliopta kotzebuea | reverse complement strand
TTTTTTTTTTTTTTTTTTTAATTTTTTTTTTTTTTTTTTTTTTTTTTTTTTTTTTTTTTTTTTTTTTTTTTTTTTTTATTCTATCAGGCAACGAGGGGACTTGGACGTTATATACACTACGTTACGCTCATAGCCTTGAATCATAAGGTTTTAAGTCTCGTTACCTCAGTAATTTCACTAGCATACAGCACCCTTCAAACTGGAGAACAGTCATATTTGGACAGTAATATTTAGCGGGAGAAATAGGAGATGTGGTGGTATCTAGTTAGACGTTCTTCGGCAACGGAGATCTACCACCAGTAAAACACTGTTAGATAACTCCTCAATTTATATTTGTGGGGACATCAAAACCAGAACCTTTTTATCGTTTGGTCTTTATAATTATCAGTCTCTTTATGCCCACTGTTGGGCTTTTACATTGCCTTTCGCTTGTTTAAAGAAAAACTGATTAAATACCTGATATAAGTAGATTTTTGGCATTAGACATTTTTGGCTTTCATTAAAACATCTTTTGTCTCCCATTGCTTCTCCATTAAAAAAAAGTTGATAGGTCCGCTTTTTTAAGTATAAAAACCGAGTATTTTTCTTCGACTGGAATTAATACCCTGTTACATACTCTTATATGTAAGTACTGTAGTTGTAATTTAACTAGACAGTTAAAGGAGTTCCAACTAGAGTAGAAACTTGTACGTACACTTATCTTTATGACGACTTTTAGTTTAAGTTATGTAGTTTCAAAAGTTATGCTAACTTAGTTTTTAACATGAAAGTTTGTGTGATTTTTATTGTTTATCGATGTATCTATAGTAATGAATATATATATATATGATAAAAGAAAGCTTTTTGTAAATATTAAAGAAATCAAAGATATAAACAAACCAAGTATGAGTTAAAGGTTCTTATAAACATTGGTTGATCGTGGTCAGTGTGGGTCTTTTGGGGATATCTGCGTATGTCCAGTAGTGGGCATCTATTAATCGCCTGATGATGATTACTTTTTTGTATGGTAAGTCCACGGTTTAATTTTTTTATAGCAAAAGTCTCAACTTTCATGAATATAATACTATTACCTGTTACACCTATAAAATCATTTTGTTCAATAATTTGTTGTTCGGTGCCAAATAAATTAATATTAAATGAGCAAAAGCAGTAACTAATTACTGTAATATAATATTATCGGTAACAATATATCATTAACCTGATACAATTACCGAGTTAATTATACCTTGGAGATGACTTCTAATTCACTTCTCTTTCTTATATCGAATTAACTTCTGTTCATCTGTTACCAGATAGTACAATACCATTATATTTTTTTTATATGTTCTTGTTATTTGACCTCATTTTTACATGCAGTTAATGATAATGAGGTTGAGGATGATGAAGCATGCTGGTTCCTGTATATACCAGCTAGTATATATTGACTATCGGAAGACAGCAGTTATGACTGTAGATATATAATATGAACAGTTAGTCAAACAGGTTTAGCCAGTATAACAGGCTAATATGTATGTGTAAATCAATGTTTATATAAATACATATGTATGTATTTATTATGCATATCAATACATAAATAAAAAATATAGGTTTTAGTGTCTTTTGTCTCCTTTACATCGATAGATTTACTTCAGATACTACGGATTATTCTCACACCATAGAATGGCAGTGTCCATACCATCCGATTTCAGACGCCTTTGTCGTAAAGGGACAAAAAGGCATTTCTTAAAGGACCGCAGGTATTATCCTTTTTATTCACGGGAAAACTGTGCTTGAGATACTTAAGTTAAGCTCGTGATGTTACCAGCGATTTAGGCTGTGTTGACCGCTTTAAATCAACTCGGCTGCTAAGGTGTTAGTTGTATAAAGAATATGTTTAAGTACTTCTTTACAGTCATCGGAAAAACAATAAATGATTTTTTTAAGGTTATTTAACAACAAAGTTATTTATAGATCAATAGTTTTTAAGAAACCACTGATAACTTCGCTTTAGTAGTTTCGTTAGGTTTAAGATTTTTAAGTTAATCGTTCTTACAGTTTTCGGTGTTAGTTGACGAATAATGTTCAGGTTTGCTTTGCGTTAAGTTCATTACGTACCGAAACAGGTATATGGAGCTAATTAATCTTCCTCCCTACATACACACGTATATTATAGCCCAGGTTTACTCTCCCTTCTCTCCAGCTGTTAAATGAGCTATAGAAGTTACGCAAGCGCAACGATCTATGCATCTAAATTCAATTATAAGCAGAATATACAATCATTTTTGTTTCAAAATTTATATTAATTGTATATATTATATACAAAACTAAGTATGTAGATAGTTTTGTATATTTTAATATGTTGTTATTTATACTAGTTTTTATATATATTCGTATTAACAAGGTGTTATTTTCAAACAAAAAATATACTTAAATTTTCTTCGTCTACTAACATTTGTGTGTGAGAATGATTTGTGATATATGTTCCAAATGTCTAAATCTGGGATCAGAGTCTGTGAAGCGACTCGGAAGCCACTTATGTAAATAGGTCACATATCAAGATCTAGATCATGTTACAAAACACTTAAACGCTACCTTCACTTCGTTGTGTTTGTTTTAACCTTTTGCGACTAGAGCTAGTAGTAGTTGCAAAGGTTTTGATGTACATACGAGTAAATAAGTAGTACATTACATTCGATGTATATTAAAATTTTCATATTATATTCTTTATAATATATACATAAGGTATACTATACCTAGATTTTAATATTTATAATTTATTATCTTTACTGAAATTCTATATTATTTTCTATCAAAACAAAGCGTTATATAAACATTACATAGAAGAGTTACAAAAAGGGATAAGCTTTTCGTAACTCTCCTATTTAATGTTTATAAAAAATATTAGGAATTAGTTAAACAATTTTTTAATGTTACTATTATTACAAAAACAATTTCAGGGTAACCTTCAAAACTAATTGCTAAATTGAGGCTTAAACATCCGATGGCATATAACAAAAGCCTCTTTGTATGTAAATTGATATAATGAATATAAAGAATCGTAAAGGATAAAAAAGTATAACTAAATATAGAAGATCTTATTCCATATATAGTATTATTTAAGAATCCAATTTATTAGTGTAAAATATAAACTTGGATGGAATTAAGCTAACTCTACTTTTCTTTTACTGTACTGTAGGTGTAAACCACCGCAGCTCCTATTTATACCGTCAAATAGTAATATGCATAGTTTATTGTGTTCCGGTTTGAAGGGTGTTGTAAGCTAGTGAATTACTGTGGTAACTATACCTTATGTCGCAAGTCGACGAGTGCGTTGTGGTGCTGTGTATACCATTTTAACCAGCGCCACAATATAATGGGCGAGGCTCTCATTTACTATCAGGTGAATAACTTGACTGATTAGTCGCTTTAACGAAAAACTTTATAGAATATATATGTAGTAAGAAATACATAAAATCAAATTTATATAGACGTGTTTGGATCGTGATGGCCTAATAATTTGAATGCCGGCCTTCCACTCTGTAGGTACCGGGTTCGAATCTGGTCTACACCAATAAATTTTTCAATTTATGTGCAGTTAGTATAATACCACCTAATATCCCGTGCTTTGACGGTGAAGAAGAACATCGTGAGGAAATTTACATATCTATGTGATGATCATCCGTGGTCGGACTAGTATGTGAAATGGAGAAGGCAATAGCAACTACTTCATTAAAGAAACAAGAAACCACCAAACAAGAAAGTCGTCGTGTGTTTCACTACACATGATGACCACGACCCTCATGAGACATGACTTAGATATGTACTAAATATTTCTCTGATACTGAATGTACAAATAGAAAATAAACAAAGTGAAGGATTCATTGGTACCTACGCTGAAAGTATACTGCAATTACTTTAACATTTCAATTCCGCGAAGAGATTAAAACACTGCAGCGTTGACTTTGAGTCTTGGAGGAGGAGTCAATCTATTTTAAATGTCCTTTGAAAGTTGTTTGCAGCGTCCTTTGAGTAAAGTATTTCTTTATTCCTATAGCAGGCGCGGCAGCTGCCTCTCACGTATTTGAACGTGTTCGCTTTGCTACAGTTCATTCTAGGTTTCTTACTACACACATGGCTACATCTGTTATTATTTTCATCGTTGAAAATAATTTTTTTATGCAACTAAGCGTCGAGATAAGCAAGGCGTTCAGTTGATGGTAAGTGATACCTTCCCTCATGATAACAAGGCATGGCTAATAAGCCCAGCACTATATTGCAATCATCGCCTTGAGACGTAAGGTGTTGTCTCGTTACCCCAGTAATCACAAGCTTAGTCTTTCGTACCACAAAATAGTTATGTTTGAACAGTACTGTTAGTCGACTGCAACAGGAATTACGGTGGTGCTTACATAGTACCACCAGTAAAACCACCAGTGAATGATCATTAAGGAGATTATTGAAGATCTGCAACAGAGGTTCCCAGACTTATTTCTCATAGACCATTTTTAAAAATTTAGGTTTCGGTGGTTCCCTAGTAGCTACATTTCTGCCATTTTCCCAAAACTGGACATCTATTTATCTATATTTCATTAACTATCTTATATTGTTTGTATATATTACTGTTTAATACCATATCTATTCCGTACTTTATTTATTTTTCTCTGTTGCTTTCATACATTTTTACAAAATTCTAAATATTTAGCAACTTTCGTCTTCACTCATAAGAAATATTTGATCGCTTATCAGGAGAATCTAATACATGACACCAATCACTGCTTCGGAATCAACTAGATATATCCTTTTCTTTACTTTTTGTTTTATTTTCTTTCCCTACCTCTTTCTTTAACTCTTTGTTTCATACCTTTTACAACCTTCGGGTTCATTTTTCACTTCTTTCACACTTCCGTCGCTGTATTTTGTTTCTACTTTCAATAGGTTCATCTTTTAGTATACTTTTGCTGGTGTAATATTACCGGAATATTCACGTTTTTTTTTGTTTATTGCGTTCCCCGTTCGTGGTTTCAATCAGTGTCATTTTCTTTTTTTTATTGTACTCTTTTTTCTTTTCCTTTCACATTTTGTTTTTCCTTCTTTCTCTTCTTTCAATCCACATTTCTTCATTCTTCTTTCATGCATCCTCTCTCAGACCACATTTTGACGCATCTCTACATTTTTACTATAAATATTTTTGTTTACATTCCAATTTCTTTCGTTCTTTCTTTTTTACATTTGCCCTTATATTTTATTACTTATATCTATGGACATCCATGTTACTAGAGAAGAAGCTAGCTACCGGGCAACGGAGACTTAAGTTCCGAATTTTGGAATGAAATTATTACGACAAAAATGGGGGGAATTCCCTTAGGTAAATAAAGATTTATAACTAAAGTCAGCTGAGGTGGAGTCGGTGAAGATATACCACCCCGACTGTTCCCCGGGGCGTCGTCAGAGGTGATTAGGAATAAGGATATTTTTTCTTTAAATTTCTCATTGTGGAATCGGATTGGATATTTTTCTTTTCAACAATAACCTTCCTGTTTCGGATCATAACTCTATTATCTTTTTCTATTTCCTTTACTTATGTGTTGTGACTACCAGTAAATATAATTAAATAAATCATTTTATTGGAAGACTTGTAAACAAAAACAAATTGAGTATAGACCCTTAATTATCAAACTAATCCAGATGCACCCCCATGGGTCCACGGAAAACTTGACAAATGTCTACTTGAACGTGATAAAAAAATAAGTAGGGAGTGAGGGGTCCCGCACAACTACTCAAGAGACCCAAGCTAATCTCACCTGTTCGTAGTGAACTCTGCTAATCGACTAACGACGTCCTAGCTCTCCGACAAACCACATTGGGCCAGCGTAATGGGAGATGGCCCAAATCCTTCTGCTACCGGGAAAGGCCTATGACCAACAGTGGATGTCTATCGGCTGATAAACATCCACAGCTGGCCGCTGGCAGTTTGTGCCTCTCTCCCTCCTGTACTGTAGTTTCTATTTACCTTAAAAAAAGAAAACAAAAAACAAGTTTGATATTACAAGAAGAGAGTTAAAAAAAATTGTTTAATCATTTAAATCGATAATAATAATGGCAAAAGACAAAATGATTGTTCTCTAGAGTGGGGACTGTAAATACAATTGATTGCTTTACTCGAATACCGTTTCCTACTATAATAATCATGCCATTTTCCTCAAATTTTCATGGTATTCTCCGGAACAAGGACTGTTTTATTAAATTACAAAAGACCCGTCCTCAATTTATCTAATTACAATTACAGAATATTGAATTAGAAACAAAGAAATTACACAGAAATCAATAAGGTATTGATAAGTTATTTGACCAATAGCCGATATATTTTACTGATCATTATATATTCCTCCTACATTTTTAAACTGTTACTTATATAAAAGTATAAATCAAAAATAGTTAAATTAATTTAAATGTGTACTTAACTAACTATAGTCTCTGTTGCTGGAAACCCTCTATGTTAGTAAAACCGCAGTTCCTTTTACAGCTGACTAACTACTGTGCAGACATTACTTTGTTCACGTTTGAAGTGTACTGTAAGCCTAACATTACCAGGTTAACGAAACTTAATACCTTATGTCACAAGGCGAGTGGAACGTGGTGCTGTGTATACCATCTTATCTAGTGTCATGTTATTGGTAAGTGTGTCACTTACCGTTAGAAGAATGCTTTGCTAGACTAGTCACTTCGTGGTTTTTATTTATCGTAATGGTAACTGCGAGGGTGTTAGTCTTCATAAAGATACCGGAAGCATATTCCGTGGTCAGACTTTAAAGATGATAATTAAGTGGATAAAAATCTCTAAATAAACCTGACTTTTCCCCAAAAGGAATCTTTTCGGAAAATTCTCCCTCTGTACCGAAAACAAGACGAGGCTTGTTAGTTTAAATATCTGCGAGAGAACGTTGTTAGAGGGTAGATTTGATTTCGACGAGAGCAGTAGAATTGAATTGTTTCCGCTGCTCCAGGATACATCGGATAACGAGGTCTCACCGCCGCCACCTCGCGTTCACAACAAGCCGTTGATTTAAAAAAGGTTAAATAAAAAAAAATCGTTAAAAATTTTCTCAACTTTCATTCATTAGAAACTTTTTAACATAAACCACTTTTATACGCTACTGTGTTTGTTGAAAATATTTTCAGTTTTACATTCAGAATTTTATTTGACGTGCTGACGAGACGAGCAAAGCGTTCACCTGGTGCTAAGTGATTCGCCAGCCATGACACTGGTTAAAATGGTATAAAAAACCATATTACTTATAGCGCCTTGAGACATAAGATATTAAATCTCATTACCCCAGTAATTTCGTTAACTACAGCACATTTCAAATCGGAACAAAGTAGTATTTTCCAGTTGAAATAGGAGCTGCGGTGGTACCTACCTAGACGGTCTCCTGCAACAGGGACCTATAACCACTACATATATTTTTTGATTTTGATTCAAGTTCTTTGAACTATACAGTAGTATGCAAACTTTACTATGTTTCTTAGGGTATTCAGTGTTATATGCCTAATCAATAATTTCCAATTATTTCAGTAGTCCACGGTGGTAACATTAAAAAAGTTAACATAAGTCTTACTTAATATTTCCGTTAACACGTGTAACTTTCGTTCTGAATAATTATTATACTAAACAGCACAATGTTTGAGGTGTAATAAACCTTAGTAATCCATAAAATATGAACCAACTTTAGTACAATTAATTAATTTCTTAACCTTGGTGTATAAAAAAATATCTTACAAAAAATTAATTAACAGTAATATTTATAATACATTAAATATTAGTAGAAATGTAAAGCCACACGTCATCTGTTCTGGTGCACCCTGCTAATCAACAAACGAGGCTCTGGCGCAACCTAACCAACCCAAAAACTAACCCGCATTGGGCCAGCGTGGTGGAATACGGCCCAAATTCCTATTGAAGCCCATATCCAGCAGTGGACTTCTATCAGCTGATGAAGTAATATTAGTAAAGCGAATAGAGGATAACAAATCTCACTTAACAATGATTAACAATGAGGTAGTAGTTTCGATTTTTATACAGCACTATTTGTGTTTTCTTAGTAATATAACTTACTACACCTTTATTAGGAACACAGTTAAGTGTTATGATTCTACGAAACGAGTAAGGCTTTCACCTGATGGTGAGTGATTGGCTCAAGTTTGGCGTTCTTACGCAGCGCTAGTTAAAATAGTATAATCAGCATTACTATGCTCTCCTCGCTTTGAGACATAATGTGTTAAGTCTCGTTACTCCAGTAATTTAACTACCTGACAGTACCTTTCTAAACACAGTAATGTCAGCACAGTATTGTTTATCGGCTGCAATAGGAGCTGCACTGGTACTTACCTAGACGGTCTCCGGGAACAGAGACCTACCACTCGTAAAGTTCCTATACTATTATTTTATCATAGACAAATGTGCTGCTGTTGTTTTTCTAGCACTAAATATAGACTTTATGATTTTCTATAAAGTAATTGTTTTCGTGGATTTTCTGTTCAATTGAAAGAGCTGTATAAAGAAGGATAGAGAGGATGTTTAATGTTGCGATTAATGACCGGATGTCGCGATGTAAACATCGCTACGCTGCAGTAATCGATCTCTTACAGCTACATCCGGTTGCTGATAGACGTTTTACGTTGAGAATATAAAAGACCGTATTTCAGTGAACAGTTTTATTATATATATATATATATATTAAAAACTTTGAAACACCTGAAATTAGGGTTCAATCGGCGAACTTAATGCCTACAGGCATTCTCTGCCAGTCAACCTAGGGGGTGGGAGATGCTGTAGTAGGTGAAGTGTGGAAGTTATATTTAAAGCATAAAAAATAATTATAATCATATTATGGTACATACGTATACTTACTTATACAATACTATATATAAATACAAAAGTAGATAAATATATATACAAATACATATAAATAAATACATAAAGACATATATACATAAATCAGAAAAGACAATCTAATCCTGTGATACCATTGAATTTTCTATTTTCGATCTCAATCCTACTGTTAAGCAGTAATGTGCAAATTTGTTTGCCACATAATTACTACAATTAATATTTATTCAAATTTTCTAATAATTAATATGCACATTGTACATTGATGCACGTTGTATCTACAATTACTCGCTTAAAGCATTACAGTTTCCTTAATCCGCCTATTCTTTCCCTTTGTAAAGTTGCAAATATTACTGTGTTCCAGTTTGAAGAGGAAGTAAGTTAGTGAAATTACTGAAGTAACGAGACTTAACACCTTATGTATGAAGGCGGTAAGCACAATGTGGTGCTGTGTATAGCATCTTAATTAGCGCAACGTTATTATATGCAAGCGAGTAACTTTACTATGAGGTGAACGCCTTGTTCATGTCGTCGTTATTTTTAACTTACATTTCCTAAGGCTGTGTGCTTAGGTTGACTTAAGTCATGTAAGTATTCAAGTGGATTTTCAGAGAATATATCTGCTTGCAGTCGGTTTGCGAGAAATATATGGACACCGTTAAGTTGCAGGCCATAACTGCATTTAAAGACGTTGGAAGTTTTATGTTTATAGCATTAAGCTCAGCTTACTGCTTTGCGGTAAGTGACGTAAGCGAAATCGTCCACTGTCTCTCATATTATAGCGTGTATCATAATAGTAAATGTTTTATGATTTACTTATATTAAAAACGCTAAGTACTTTTCGTAACTTATTTCGGAGATTTGATGAAATAAGAAATACAATGAACGATTGAGAAAAAGGAAAATATTTGAGCCATTGATTATCTAAGACTCTAACTTAAAGAGTACCCAGTTACTCTTAAGGAAATTGAATTTCGTTTCGGTGGGCTACGTCGTATCGTTAATATAGAAAAAAAAAAAACGATGGAAAGAGCAAATAAAACCAACATTGATAACGAACGAAGGGAAGAAGTGGATTGCTTAGATTGTTTTTATTAAGTATTTCCCGGGATATCGAAACGGAGGTGGAATCTTTATGATATTCTTTAAAATAACTTTACTTTTAAACCTGCCACAGATTTATTCAAACGAAACCAGTAATGACGTAGGAAGACTAAAATATTTAACTCATGCATGTTGCTAATGAAGACTTGCGGAACTGAGACAAAAACTGACTGACTCATAAAAAAGCTATGCTCGGAGTATCTCTGCGTGATCGAATCAGAAATGAGGAGATCCGCATAAGAGCTAAAATCACCGATACAGGCCTAAGGATTACTAGACTTAAGTGGCAATGGGCAGGACACATTTGTAGAAGGAATGACGGCTGATGGGGCAGTAAGCCGCGTATCCGTAAACGTAGTACTGGAAGGCCCAAACAAGGTGCATCGACATATTGCTGAAGGTCGCGAGAATCTGGATGCAGATAGCGCATGACTGATCGGAGTGGAGATCTTTAGGGGAAGCCTATATCCACCAGTGGGCAATTATATATCGTATTATTATATAGAACTTTAAAGAGTTTCCTGTTAATTCAAACTCAAAATTGGTATAACTATTAATGGAGATTTTAAGTTTTATTTTTTAATGAAGTATCTATTTATATATAACATATTTAGATATTTATTTCTGAATGACTTGTTCTACTATTTGTATAGACTAGAGCTTGACTGGGGTGCAAGGGATCCCACACAACAACTCATGGAACCCAGGACAACCTAACCTGCTCGCGATGCAGCCTGCTAATCAACAATTGAGGCTCTGGCATTCCAACCCGCATAGGGTCAGCGTGGTGGGAGACGGCCCAAATCCCCCACTATTCGGGAAGCCTATGTCCAGTAGTGAACGTCTATTGGTTGATGAAGAAATATTAGTAAATCTATTAGAGTATAATAAATCTATGCACATAACAATGAAGTAGTAGTTTTGATTTTTATACAGCACTATTTGTATTTTCATAGTAATATTACTATGGTGGGAGACGGACCAAATTTCCACATTATTGTGGGAGGCCTACATCTAGGAGTGGACGTAAATAGGCTGATGACGGAGAGCTTGACTACTGTATTTTCTTCGGTTAAATAAAGATTTATGTACAAATCTAATGGCGAGGTGTAACGACTAGTTTTTTTCTTTATCTTCCCTTTCACTGATTGTGACATCGGACACGATAAGAAAAATACTTTTGACAACAATATGTCAAACGCAGATGGCTGCTTCCGGTTGTTAGTTGAAAAGGGTCGGCGGGATCGTTATCGTTCCTGAGTTATTGTTTCTGTTTGTCAGTTGTCTGCAAGGTTGAATTGCTTTATAGAAGACACACGGCGGCAGCTCCTTTTTAGATCTACAATTTTCTACTATGTTACTGCGATCTAGATATATTTTCACATCTATAATTTTTTTTTATTTAACTAGACGGTAAGTGGAACGGTTGACCACAACGACGCGGCGCTATCTAACATGGTATACACTGATTAGAACGGCCTAACGATACATATTGAAAGTTTAAAGGACTTAATAAAATTTAAATTAGTTAGAAATAAGTTTAAAATAAATTGCCAATAGATATAAATTAACACATATGTATATGTACAAGTTTTGTAATGGTAGATGATAAGATAGCATAAGCATTAAATGATTTAAACCAAATTTAAATAAGCCTACATTAATAATATCAGGTAAAAGCAGAAAGGAAGAAAATTGTATATACAGCATTACACGTGGCTTTACACCTAAGCTCTTAATTCTCGTTACCCAGTAATGTTTACAAACAAGGCTGTTGAGGAGGCATGTCTACTTTGGAGACCCTGACCCTCATATGTTAATAGCTATAACACAGTAAAACTGTCCTGCAAACAATTTTACATTTACATGGAGGTAGTTAGCAATTTTAAAAAATTAAACCAAGTTAAAAACTCCACAGCATTCGTTATCAAAACCGAACTAGGAAGCTTCTTACTCCTTTCGTTTAACCTCTGAGCCACAGGTGCATTCAAGGAGATTAAAGTAATTTTGTATGTTTTGATGAGATTCTATTGGACGTTATTAGGACGTTAAATTCAGGTAACAGGGGTCCTCAATTTTTATGCTTTAGACAAGATGTTAAGTGTCATTACCCCAGTAAATTCACTAGCTACAGAAATCTTCAATAAACACCGTAAAGTATGCACAGTATTGATTGTCCGCTGCAATAAGAGCTGCGGTAGTATCTAGACGGTCTCCGGCTCTAAAGTCATACAACCAAAAGAAAGTTCAAGATGTTTTAATTTTTTTATGAACAAATAAGTTTTTATGATATTTTTAAATATAGCTTTTTTGGTGCTTGATATCATTAATATAACAAAAAAGATATTCAAGTTTATTTAGATAATTTAATGCCGTACGCGAAAATGAAAGATTAACTTAGCTAAAGCTTTTGCGAAAAACGTGACGAATGGTTTATCATGCAAAGTGTAGACCACTCGGCGAGACTTGTGCGTCGTTACCGATAAATAAAGTTAAAAGGGTCCGGGTTATTCCTCAGGGACTCAACATGGCAGCGAACACCGAGCCGGACCTCTGCGACGGAGCCGAGTCCAAATTAAAATTTACTTACCGCTTTAAGTGTAATGGGAACTTGCGTGATAACTTCGTTTGTGAGATTACGGAGGCGAGCGGACCGACGACAAGTTACGTACACATTCTGCGAGCTAAATGAGAATGTCGTTAGGACTGCCCGACGTCGAGCTGGTGCCGGAACTGCTCTTGTCTCTGTAAATTTATTCGGTTGTTCGAGGTTAAGTTGGAGGCATAAAGGACCGCTCGGTATCTAAATGCCCAAAATGGAGACGGCCGTCTAAGGTTTACTTACGTACAGAAGTTATATCTTGGGAGATATTTAGTGTAAACTTAAACCAAACTTAAACCTGTATTAATTATGACATTTGAACATGCAACTTGTACGCCAACATAAAACTTTAAACCTTATTAACTTACCTTCATGATGTATTAGCAGGGGAAAAAATTGCTGAAGGTAAAGGGAGGTATTACCGCGGCATCGTAAAACTACATCAATTACCGAGGTATTAAACGATTACAGAGGTATTTTTCTATTTGAATCCAATAAAAACAACAGTAACATATAATTTTTTCATAGTATTGACTTTTGTTTTTTAACTATTAAAAGGATCCTAGTTGGTATAAATACTATAAATGTATGAAAACAAGCTATCAATGAACCGACAGCGCAGCAGCAGCTAAGCTCTATACAATCTTGGAGCAAATCATAGAAATGCATCCGCACTTTTCTTGTATGATTACCGAAGTAATATACCATATTTACTCGAAATGCTGACGAAACGAGCAAGGCATTCACCTGATACTAAATTATAAATCTGCTCATAACAACGTGGCGCTGGTTAAGATACAACATTGCGCTTCTCGTCTTATAGCATAATGTTATGTCTCATTACCCCAGTAATTTCACTACCATTCAACACCCTTGTAACTAAATTTTTAGAAATAAGAGCTGCGGTGGTACTTACCTAGGCAGCCGGCAAAAGAGACCTACCACCAGTACATCTAATTCTTCATAGATAATTATTTGTTAAAGATCTTCACAGTTTTGGTGAATCATTAAACTTGTATATAAATAATTGAGATGATTAGCATAACAATAATATAGACACTTTAAAAATAACATCAAAAAATTATAAGGGAACTAGGAAACATATGTGATAGAGTTGTTCCCTCCAGTGGTATAAGGCTGCATAATGATACCCTGAAAGTTTCCAACTTAATTTCCGTACACTATAATTATACGGGGGAATATACCGCCGTACGCAAAGTACCGGGAACACCAATTTCAATATCACACAACTTTAATTATAGGTGTCAAACGGCTTTAATCAACAGAATCGCGGTTTTAAAGGAAGCGGGGGCCACCTCCGTGGATTAATGGGGTTTGCGATATGTACTCGCTTTGTCTGTTTAAATAAAGTAGCAAACAAAAAGTACATTAGAGTAATTGGTTTCGGGTGTCGCCGCGCCCCTGCTACGGGGGTTCCGTGACCGCTGAATGAAATCGACGATTTCAATTAGAAACGTATGTAATTAATTCGGTGTTACTTTGACGTCGATGGATGTGTAAAAATTAATGTAGTGTAATGACCTGGTGACACAGGTTCATTCCCTTAAAGATTCATTTTCTATAGAATTTTATAATTTTTCTAAATGATGAGACAAGCACAGCCATCACCTGATGGTAAGTAATACGCTTGGTCATAACAACATGGTGTTGGTTAAGATGGTATACACAGAACCACATTACACTTAACGCTTCGAAACATAAGATCTTAAGTCTCGTTACCCCAGTAATTTCACTAGTGTTCTACACCCTTCGTACTGGAACACAGTAATGTTTGCTTGCTGCAATAGGAACTGCGGTGGTACCTACCTAGACGATGGAACTAGCAAAACAAAAAATTGTTGTACAAACGTTTTCGCATAATATCACAAAGTACTATTATCTTTTTTTGATAATACTGTGACTCTTGTTAACCATATTACTCGCTATTGAGTGTCAATGAGACCGAAGACGGTGTTAACTACTCGTTCAAGATATACGGAAATTAATATTGGTCTTAAATCTTAATGACCTGAAACCGTAAGGTACCAACGCGGCTTTTATTCCTACCGCCAAACATTACTGTGCAAATATTACTGTATTTTATTATGAAGAGTGTTATAGCTAGTAAAATTACTAAGCTATTATAGTATATATGTGTCTACGTCGCCGACAGTGTTATGATTTCACGCTGAAAATATATGCAAATTAAATTTGTCTTGTATAGATCTCATTTCGTTAACAAAGCTCTTTTGCTATTCAGTTAACTTGAATATAAATTCATGTCTAGATTTTTAATACAATTTGCGTCCTCTGCTGGATATAAGCCTCGCCCAATAGTGGGGAAATTTGGGCCGTATTCCACCACACTGGCCCAATGAGGGTTGGTGAATAGCCAGAGCCTCGTTTGTAAATTAGCAGGATGTACTACGAGCAGGTGAGATAAGCCTGGATCCTGTGAGGTGTTGTGTGACCGATTCCATCCCATGTACACCTAATACACTTTAAGAATTAATATTTATAAATTTTGAACGAACATTACACAGGATGCTGTTGAAAGAAATAAAAGGAAATAGCTAATTACTTTTATTCCTTTTAACAGCAAATTTTCATTCAATACCTTACTAGCTAGGAACAAATTATATATACGCTTTCGCGATTAGTTGTTAACAATTTTAAATTCAAATATATAATTATAATCAAACAAGATCTCCGACTATAGTCCGAGTAATAAGTGTAAGAAAAATTGAGAATACAGGGCCTCAACTCGACTATTATCTTGTTATTATAAGTAATTAATAACTTAAAAAGACTCACTTATGTAGTTATTATTATTATTCTACAGTAAACTTTACATTCTATAGTGTTTTGTCTGATCCAATTAATAAAAAAATTGGGTATAAAATGTATTCATGATTAATGAACGTCACTTCTTTATCTTAATGATCGTTGTGGTCATCATTTCCGGTGTAGTGGCAAGCTTGATAACACTCCGCCACTTCTCTGTGATGGTCACCTTCCTCCTGCATTCATGTCGTCATGATGAGCCGCTTTCATCTGGTCAGTCCACCTCATCACCAATCTTCCTCATGGATTGGTACCCTCATTTCCCTGGATCATAAGTCGCTTTAACGTTACTAAAACGTTTTAAATTGCGATAATTTTTAAATCTTATTTTCAAAGGTATGTTTCATATCAAATTTATCCTCTCTGAACTAATCACTTAATTTCCTGTGTTATCCTTGCTACTACTACGTTTCCACTATACAGCGGAAAGTCATTCTATTTACAGTTACTTCAGAAATGGTTTTCTTTACATTGTTTCATAAAATTATGGATCATTATAAATAATTGCAAGTGAGTCGCCCCTTTACTATTGCTTAGAACAAAGAGTTTTTTTATTTTAATAATTCATTTTCCCTTGATTAGTGTTTACATTATTTATATTTTTTTCCTTCTATTTTTTGTCATTCCATTTTCTTCCTTTTTTCGTTCATCCATTCTTCTTTTATCATTTTATCATCACTTTTTCTTTCTCTATATTTCCTTATTTGTTCTTTTTGCATACTATCTCATACTTTTTCTCCAATATCTGCCGTGCATCGCGCTTTACCGAAACAAACAAACATTACCGGATTTGTTAATTAACTAATAAGTATAATATAATTAATGTACATATGATTATAGACACAAAAACTCACAGGACCCAAGTCAATCTCACCAGCTCGAGAGATATTGAGACAGAGTAGTGAAGTTGGCTCTGCTAATCAACAATCGCAGCTCTGGCTTCCCACCAACCCGCATTGGGCCAGCGTAGTGGGAGACGGCCAAAATCCCCCCTTGTTAGGGGAGGCCTTATATCCAGCGGTGGACGTATATCGGCTGATGATGACGACGATGATTCAATAAACATTTGTTACATTAGATTATATTGGAATTATAATATCCATATCAAACAAACATTTAGGTAGAAAGCACAATTAAGCAATGTTTTAAAAAAAATGTAATAAAAATACTGAAAATAGATTTTTCCTGTATGTGCTTAGGAGTACTTCAGTCTGGTATCCGGTGTGACCAGAAAGAAATTCCATAACTCCACACAAAGAATTGTTAGTGACGACCGCTTCCTCCCCAGAAGCTTTGCAACACCCATTCTAAACCGAAAAAAGTTCAGCTTTTTTAACTTAAACTCCTTACCTGAAGAGATGTGAAATGCTTCAACAAAATATTTATTTTAAAAGCTTGTCCGAAATTATCTGAATCAGACATATGTAACGTGGTATATTTATTAAATACATATTTCTTTTCCTATCCATACACTAATGTATACATTACATATGTAATTTTTATGTAATTACATTGATTTATTGTTCGTATTTATTTATTAATATATATAAATTATATTTATGCTTAGGTTATCCTGGAGAGACAAAGTCAATAACGCAGACGTGTTAATGCGCATGAACAAAAATCCAGAGGTCTTATATATAATAAAGAAAAGAAAGTTAGAATATCTGGGCTACATAATGAAAAATCCAAAATATGAACTGCTGCAGCTCATCATACAGAGAAAGATTCAGGGAAAGAGGAGTGTGGGCCACAGAAGAACATCCTGGCTAAAAAACCTACGATAGTGGTTTGGAAAGAGCACCCGTTCGATTTTCAGAGCCGCTATATCGAAGGCCCAAAACGCCGTAATAATCGCTGACCTTCAGAAGAAGATGTTACCCTAAGAAGAAGAATAAATTATATTATTATTTCATATTATTCACAAAAGTCTTACTACCTAGCTCAATGCCTCACATTCAATTCAAAGGTTGGCTGGTGGAAAAGCTCGCCTTTTGTATACATTTCTTTAAAGATAATACAATAAAGAAATAAAAAAACAACACTCCATTTTCGTATGATAGGTTAAACAGATGAACATGATTAAAGTTTTAAGTAGCGTGTTAAACATCATTAAAGATAAGCATGTCTGATGTTGGTGTTTGCATTAATTATTCTTCGCTTTAACCAGGGAGCCTGCTCAGCGGGTAGGATGCGGCGGCATGCACCGAATTGTGGTACTAATGGCGGTGCTCACGAGCGCCATCGCCCCACAGTACAACGTTACAGGTAGCAGTAACTTGTTCATCTAACTAGTATTTCCTCATGACTGAGGGTCGTGGTCATCATGTGCAATGAACCTCAAGTCGACTTTCTTATCAGTTATAATGGAGTGGTGTTGCCATTGCCTCCTCCATTCCACATACTAGTCCGGCCACGGATGGTCATCACATAGATATTTAGGTTTCCTCACTATGTTTTCCTACACCGTCAAATGTGATATTAGTTGATACTATACAAACTGCACATGAATTGAACAATTCATTGGTGCAGGCAGGTTTAGAACCCGGTACCTTCGAAGTTGAAGGCTGGAAATCTGTAGGTTAAAACAACTTGTAACAGTAATATGAGTATATGAAACCAATAAATTGTAATACTGTCCACTTCATGGTAAGTGGTCACTTCACTTTCCATATCCATTCCGTCGTCATCAGCCGATAAACTGCTGGACATAGGCTTCCCTAAATATCTCCACTTCGATCGATCCTACACTCCATCCATTCATTTTATGGTTTCTTAAAATTTACTTTATGGAAGGGGCTGTCTTCATTCTTTATTTTATTCGACGAACTGAAAAGACGAGCAAGGCGTTCACCTGATGATAAGTGATACCCTTATCCATAACGACATGACACTGGTTAAGATTATACACAACACCACATTGCGCTCGTCGCTTTAAACCACATGATGTTAACTCTCGTTACCCCGATAATTTCACTAGCATACAGCATCCTTCAATCTCAATCACAGTAATATTTGTACCTACCTAGACGGTCTCATGTTATAGAGACCTACTATCAGTCACACAACTAATCAATATGTAATGTATTGTTGTTTTAGAGCTTCCAGGCATTGAAACTACAATTGTAATGAAAAGAACAACAATGCCGGTGCCCACGCCGCAGAATATAATCAGGTCAATGGCCAACAAATCCAGAAGACCGCCGGCGCGGAAGGGGAAAGGCGACTCACCAATGTTGAACTACATATTCGATTCCTACGCTACAAGCAACAAGCATTTTCACGACAAGTATGTATCGATTTTTTAGTACCAAAATTGATTTTAGTTTTTAATACATACTACATAACTTGTAATATAAAATTTTTCTTTATGTTTAATGAACATTAAAGGCTAACTTTATCATCATCAGCCGATAGACATCCACTGCTGGACCTAAGCCTCCCTCAACAAAGGTGTGGGTTTTTTTTTTTTTTGCTTTTTTTTTAATTGTTCCCCTGCGTGTTTTGGGTCAGGGTCCTAGTTTTTCCATACCAGTTCTCGCTTTCATTCAATTTTGCTCACTATCATTCCGCTAATTTCCATCTCGCTTTCATACCTCTCGCTCAGAGTGAAGACTGTCGTCTCGTCCCCATCCTTCTCGTAAGGGACCTAAGGAGCATACCTTTTCATCGCTGTAAAGAGGCGTCAACAATAACAATATAACAATTTAAAAACAATTTTAACAATTTAAAAAGAGCTCCATCATTTTCAATAACCATTTACAATTTACAATTTTCTTTTGTCCCTTACTCTACTTTTTATTCCTAGTCTCTTGTGTTATACGTCACATTTTGTTTTACATTTTCAGTCTTTACAGTTTTACAGTAGCTTACTGTTGCGTCCGGTTTTTACGTATAACGTCCTCTATCACCTTCCTTGCGAACTCTAGGAATATTCGACGACTTTCGTCTCCACTCATCAGAGAGGCGATGCTACCCGCGCATATCCTCTGCTTTAGGACTACTTCGCAGTCCGTGCGCTCCCGGCCGTATAAGGGACAGGAGGTGATTGCGTGCACCGCGGTCTGGTCCACAGCTGGATCACACAGGCAAGAGGGGCTCTCCTTGCACCTGAACCTGTGCAGGTACTCTGAGAACCCCCCGTGCCCGGTGAACATCTGGACCAGAAAAGGTGTGGGTTTGGGCCGTCTTCTACCACGCTGGCCCAATGCGGGTTGCTAAGGCTCGAGACTTATTAGTTGATTAGCATAATACACTATGAGCAGTTGAGGTTTTCTGTTTTAAATATACAGTTTTATCTAGAGTTTGCAATTTTATGTTTAATGGAGCAATATTTATTTAAATCTTGGTTTTCTTTGGTCAGCTCTACACCTACTATTTGATACAGATATATTGCTGCCATTTAGTTAGTGGTATATATTAGGGGCGATTGATAGATTTTAATCTTGACACTATTGTGTAAACGTGTTTAATGAACTTGCTAATAGCTGTTTTGCTCTTCGCTGTGGTAAGTAGGTTAAATGGCTTTATTTTACTAATCTCTCTCTATCTAATCAGATCTAGTATTATGGAATATTGGACATTCTTTTAATATATATGGGATATCTTGAATGGTTTGGCTGTCGCATAGACAGCGATCGTTATCAGTGATTTTAAACTTGTGTAAGATTTGTGAAATCCGTGTCCGGTAAATATTTCTGTCAAAGCAAAAGAAGTTTGTGTGTATTTTCTGAATTCCTTTATATCTGAAAGAGAGCTGTAGAGGTAGGCTTGGGTTCCGTGAGTTATTGTTTTTCCTTTACATCTCTAACACCTTTAGAATGCGTTTTAAATGTTATATCCAAAGTTACATTTTTTATCAAAATATTCTCTCTGTTCATATCACTCAATTTCCTGTGTAATCTTTGCTATTATTACGTTTCTGCTCGGAAAGTCATTCTATTTACAGTTATTTCAGAAATGGATTTCTTTTCATTGCTTCATATGGTTCATGGATCATTATAAATAATTTCTAGTGAGTTATTTTGTTCGACGGTGCGACGAGACGAGCAAAGCGTTCACCTGATGGTAAGTGATACGCTTGCTCATATCAACATGGGACTGGTTAAGATGGTATATACAGCACCGCAATGCGCTCATCGCCTCGATAGGTAAGGTCTGGAGTCTCGTTACCCTAGTAATTTCACTAGCATACAGAGCCCTTCAAACTACTACACAGTAATGTTTGCACGTTACTATTCGGCGGTAGAAATAGGAGCTGTGATGGTACCTACATAGACGGTCCTTTTGCTATGACTTAGCCCAAAGGATATCATGTTTGATAATTATTATATACGTAAAATAAAGTGAATATACGTATAATTAATAAAATATACGTGATATGACGTGATAAAGAAAAAACAAGTATATTACATACTATACAGTACTATATAGTTCATATTAAATACTTTATGTAAAGATATAATTTATATTGTGTACGCTGTTGGTTTAGAAGTCGTGATAGCAGAGTGCTTTCTCTGGCCTTCCATTTCGAAGGTACCGGGTTCGAATCTGACCTGCACCAATGAATTTTACAATTGATGTGCAGTTAGTATAACACCTACTAATATCATGTGCTCTGACGGTAAGAGAGAATATGGTGAGGAAACGTACATATCTGTGATGGCCATCCTTAGTCGAACTAGTATGTAAAATGGAGAAGGCAATGGCAACACCACTCCATTATAACTGACGAGAAAGACGTTATGTGGTTCAGTACATATGATGACCACGACCCTCATTCATGAGAAAATATGGCTTAGAAGAAGAACTCTGTTGGTTTTCTGAAATAATAAAAATAAAATTAATAAAAAACGTACATATTAACTCCCGTACACTAGTATTTTGTATAACAATTATGAAGTTGATTTTTTTTTAATTTCCTCCAGTAATTAAATCGGATTGTTTCAAGTGATCACGAAGCTACGGCGTTTTATATAATTAATATTTCTTTATCAAAATCTAATCTTGTTTAGTCATTTTGAATAAATCAAATGTATAACACGCCACGAAAACAATTAACAAATCGTGGTGACCATCTTTTTGATCGATGTGTTTGCGATAAGAGGGTGGGTAGATGGATTTTTTTAACAAACTTTACTATTAACATGACTTAATATATTTAACAGAAAACGTTCTTTCTAATATTTATCAACGATGTATATAAAAGAAATAAAAAAATACATAACTTACCACTAATTCAAAAAGACTTAACTACTGATAGTTTCTATTGCTGAAGATCGCAGATACGTACCGCAGCAGTTTTTATTTCTACCGCCAAATAATAATGTGCAAATATTACTGTGTTCCGGTTTGATTAGTGATGTATGCCAATAAAATTACTATTACTATGGTAACGAGACTTATCAACTCATTTCTTAAGGCGAAGACCGCATTGTGGTGTGTATACCATCTTAACCAGCGATACATTATTATGGGCTAGCGTATCACTTACTATCTCATTTTGTCGGCTAGTCGAATAAAAACTAAATAAATTTTCCAATGATTATATATTTTTTTGGTCATTGACTTTTAAAGGATGTATGAAGTTAATGCTCTTTTTCTGGATATAAAATTGAATGTATCGAGTTCTCTCCAACACACACACATCCGGTTTGAAGTAACAGAAGATAAAATCAAGTATGAAACGATTTTTGTTGATATATAATGTCCTGATGTTATATTTATCTTTTACATAATTTCTTTAACATATACATGAAAGGGGTACATTAGATGGTAATAGAGTTTAGCACTTAGGTTAGGTTAATTTATTTTCTACATTTTGGGACTTATCTGTCTGCAAGTCGCGCAAAGCTTTCACGTCTGCCAATTTGCCGGGATGGAACCTACAAAGGTGGAAATTTAATTAAGTATGAAATCCAACTAAACAACTCTGGTCCTATACCCACTGAGAGTAAACAGAATTGAATAGAAAGTTTTAACTGCTTCACTGGCGTAGTAGGTAATCACTTGCTTTGTTACTCATATACCGTGGTATGAATTTGAGGACTCGTGGTGGTGGTATGATTTTCCAAAGCTCTCATCCCAGCTATCCCCTACGAGAGCAAGTATTTAGTAAGCGCTTTATTATTTACTGTGTAATAGTCAATTTTGTATTGACTGTGATTTAGTCAAGTGTATGTTTGTGTGTTCGAATTTCGTTGTGGTCGCGCCCTAACCAAACAGTAAGGCCGCCCAAAAACTTGGCATTAATATTGAGGTTAGTACGAAGATGGTTCTCAGCCATATCCTGTTCCTGTCGGCCAACCGGAAGTATTGTAGAAAGTCACTAAGTACAATAACTATGCATATTTTTTACATTATTCTTATACAAATATGTTCCTGGTATAAAAATTTGTATTTATATATAGTTCCGGTATAACCGGCTAACCGGAAGTGCGAACAAAATTTCAGAAGGAAATAAATGGTGCATATTTTTGATATCTTCATTAAAGTAAAAGTGCTCCTCGTCGAAAATATTTGTTTTATGTACTTCTGATTCTGATTGTCCAACCGGAAGTTGGCCAAAATCCATATACCGATATAGATCCGATATAGATTTATCGCAAAATTGACAGTGAGAAAAACGGCGTTACTCAGACCAGCGTTTATTATGTCTTATTATGACAAATATAGGTTAAATGTTAACCCATCACTAATAGCTTAGAATTTGAATAATTGTTAAATGAAATTGACATTTTTTATTTAATTTTTTTTTCATGTTTTTTACTAATGTTCACCACATTGTTGGTAATGGGAATTAAAGCTGCCTAACATTCGCTCTCCTAAAATGAGAGCAAGAATAGTAGCTAGTAATAATGTAATGGTAACAGGTTCAAAATATGAGGAGGATAGCTAGGATTTGTTTTACTAAAGCGTAACACTAAACTCCTTCACATGAATCCCAGAATCGAAATAAAGATACAGCTTACAAAATAATTACTGTTACATAAACTAACATTACTTTTAGACACTGTTAGTATCTGGTGGTAGGTCTGTAGTCGAAGACCGTCTAGGTAAGGTACCGCCGCAGTTATAACTTATTTTTTTTATCACAGGGAAAATCTACAAAAGATACCCTGCTTCTGGGGAGAAGTCCGGGTTATGCGGGATTTATACCAACTAAAGCCCCACGGAGGTCACCTTCAGTGCATTGCAGAAGGCCACGAGATCTCCTACGGAACTCACCGGTGTCAGTTCCTACTTCTACTGCCAAATAATAATGTGCACGCATTACTTTGTTCCGGTTTGAATAGCTCTGTATACTAGTAAATTTACTGATAATGAGACTTAACACCTTCGGTCTTAGGGCAGCGATCACAATGTGATGCTGTGTATACCATCTAAACTACCACTTTGTTAGAGCTGTTATAGCCTAGTGGCTTGAACGCCTGCCTTCCACGACAAGGGTATCGTTTTCAAATCCGGTTTGCACTAATGAATTTTTCAATTAATTTGCAGTTAGTATAATAACCACTATCATGTGCTTTAAGCCAAGTATCAAACGCCTTCCCTGTTTCTTCGCTTAGTACAATACAAAAAAAAATTAGTAATCTAATACCTAATTTTTCTGGACAGCTGTATTACCTTCAGATGGAAGTCCTATTCTTGCTGGTGGAGCGGGAACAGTGGGGAGCCGCAGTGCAGTCGACAAACTGTGTCATTTATATTCAATTTGTAAGAGAATTGAATCCGGGACATCGTAGTCTTTATCTGTTTATTGTGTAGCGTAATATTCACGTAATAAAATGTACGTGTCGCTTTCTTACAGTCCGTTTGAATAAAGCGGGCTACGTCGTAATACTTTCCTTTTTTAGAAAAAGCAACTTCTGTGAGCTCATAGTTAAATAGTATTATTAACAATGCCAGTGAAGTATAAATATATTTTTTCTTCATTCAAATACTGTTATAAATATTGCATTGAAGTTTTATAAGGCATACTACTAAACTACATTTCGCTGCCTGCAATATACTGTCATACTTCAAAATATTTAAGCGAACGTATCTGAATAGCACACACACAATTGTAAAAATCACTGAAAATGTTTGTGTATTTAATCTTATGTTTGTCCATGTATATGTATACATGTGTTTTTTGTACAACAATAAACGATTTATCTATCTATCATTCTATTTATCTGCTTCTATTGTGAATGCACAGATAAAAAAGGAATCCAAATATGAAAATGCGCTTTACCACAGATCTCATCGCCTGTTAACAACAGTTGAGATCGTAGTTAAGCATTAACTTTTACAGATTAAAAAAAATTATTTTTGTTTTATTTTATTTACTTAGACACCAACAGCAATACATATAAAACATTCAAGCTTAAAATTAACAAATATAAGAATAGGTACTGATATGCTAGCCAGTTACAGGCATGAACAGCAATTTCTTAAAATACTATTATATGTTAAAGCAATCCTATAAAAATTTGGAAATATTTGTTAAATTTAGATGTTAACAGTTAACAAAATCGTTTGTATGAACTTTAACACTGTTTAATTTTTATAATAACAATTAATATATTTTTTTGTATTAGCTTTTTATTTAATATCAAATGTATATGTTCACTGAAAGTTTTCACAGTATGACCTCAAATTTCAATTCCTAGAAATCTCCTCATAATGATGATTTTAACCTCGTCTTAACTTTTTATAACTGACTTTTTTAAACGTTGAGAGACGAGCGAACAAGGCGTTCATCTGATAGTAAGTAATACGTTTGTCCATAACAACATGGAGATGGTTAAGATGGTATACACAAAATCACATTATGTTCGTTGCCTTAAAACGTAAGGTGTTAAGTCTTCTTACCCCAGTAATATCACTAGTTTAAAACACCTTTTGAACCAGAACACTGTACTGTTTATAAGCTGCAATAGGAGCTGCGGTAGTACCTACCTAGACGGTCTTCGGCAACAGAAACCTACTACTAGTAAAACGTATTGCTCATAAAAGCTTGAAAAACAAACTTCAATTGTAAGTCATATAAAATTTAAGTCTAATTAGATAGTGACGACTT
Organism: Pachliopta kotzebuea; assembly: GCA_018246255.1. Taxonomy (NCBI): domain Eukaryota; kingdom Metazoa; phylum Arthropoda; class Insecta; order Lepidoptera; family Papilionidae; genus Pachliopta; species Pachliopta kotzebuea. The sequence goes on along the minus strand of DWLS01000418.1, from coordinate 5,535 downwards.
TCTAATTATAAAAGACATATAACTTCGTGGTGATAAAGTTACGTCAAGAACTACAAAGTTGTCATTAACAACATTATAAAAACTTTAACTAACCCGCCAGTGGATATTTTGTTACCTACTAAAGCCTTAATAGTGGTACAGTAATGGCGGCGAACAACCATAAACGGTTTAGTAACTTGACGAAAGTTAAGAACTTTTAGCTCCCACTACAAAGAAGTGTCGATAGCAGAACTAACATTAGAGGCGGGACACCGCCGGTTGCGGCGGAAATAAAATTACAAAAGGAAACGGCAGCAGAGCGACGCTAAAAATGTAGCAATTTCCAAGGAAACACTTAAATTTACATGTTATACTCATACATATGTAGATTGTATAGAAAAATGTCACACTTCTCTCAGCGAGTGAAACGTTTTTTAATTTTTCGTTTTGATTATCGTTTATTTTTCATTAAAGAATGACAAAGGAATTATAAACGCTGGTCTGAGTAATGCCGTTTCTTTCACTGTCAATTTTGCGATATATCTATATCGGTAGTCAAATTTTGGACAACTTCCGGTTGGCTGATCAAAATCGAAAAACAAAAAAAAAATTTTTGGACGCGGAACTCTTACATTTTTAAAGATATCAAAAATATACATTAAGGTACTTGGTGATTTTTAGTTCCATTTCCGTTTGGCCAGTTATACCGGAAGTACATATGAATAGTAATTTTTATACGAGGAACATGTTTGTATGAGAATAATGTTAAAAATATGCATAGTTATGGTACTTATTGACTTTCGGCACCACGTCCGGTAGGCCGACCGGAACCGGATATGGCTGAGAACCATCTCCGTACCCACCTCAATATTAATACCAAGTTTCTATTTGATCGGCCTTACTGTTTGACCAGGGCCCAACCACAACGAAATTCGGACACACACTTGACTAAATCATAGTCAATGCAAAATTTACAATAAACAGGTAAGACGTCGCATGCGTAATCTTATTATCCGGATCTCTATTTATTTCTGCTTTTCCCTGATATTATTTCAGGTCTTTTTACCCTTTTATTTACATCATTTAATACTTATGCTATATTACTAAATAACATCACAAAACTTGTATATACATATATGTATATACACATATTAACATTTATTTATCCAGGTCTTTATTATAAGGTTAGAATATGCCGGAATAGACTACAAGCTAATTTTCATGCTTTGAACACAATAGTCATGAGTTCTATTCTCAGTAAAAAATTTCTTTTTTTTCCCTTTCATAGTGCTAACTTTGATCTTTCATATCTCCTTAAACGGAAAAGCTATAGAATTTTTATTCCAGAATTCTCGAATCTTTATCCTGTAGCTCCTCCGGTTTAAAAGTTACAAGCTTTACGGAGCATTTAAGTCACCGTATCAGTCTCATTTACGCTCATGCAATCAGGTAATTGATATTAAACTAAAAGCAATAAATCAATTTTTATAGAGAACCTAACTTTACTTTTATTATTTATACAACTTTGTATATTTTACTTAAGATTTCATAGCTCAGATCTTTGCTGGTGGTAGGCTGTCCGGAGACCGTCTAGGTAGGTACCACCGTAGCTCCTATTGCAGCCGACAAACATTGCTATGCAAATCAAACTATATTCCGTTTTAAAGGGTGTTGTATCTGGTTAAATTACTGGAGTAACGAGACTTAAGGCATGTCACAAGGCGAGTGAAATGTGGTGCTGTGTATACTAGCACCGCGATATTATGGGCAAGCGTATCACTTACTAACAGGAGGTCTTGCTTATCTCTTCGCCTAGAAGAAATATAAAAAAAAATTGCATGAGCGTAGAAATGTATGAGATGGTCAAAACGAAGTGGCTTAACAAGCACTCCAATATTTTCACTACCTACAACACCTTTCCAATGTGAAAGTAATGTCAGCACACTACTTTTTAGCAATGAAATAGGAGCTGCAGTGGTAACTATCTAGACGGTCGTTAAGTGAGACCTAACACCAGTAAAAGATGAACCATTGTAAGTAATTGTACAGCATAAAGTTTCTACCACAAAGACAGTTGTATCCTGCGATGGTTAGATCCTTACTTATGTAGTTCCAAGTTTAATCATAAGGCTCGGCTTTAGGGACGACTTCTGAACTTTTCTCCATCATTCAGATCTTCCTGAGGTCCGTAAAACTAGATTATTTTGATATTATTTATTTCCTTAAATGTACTTTGTACTTGTAAGAACAGACATATATATCTCAAAATCAAATTATATCATAAGTTATCAATATTTATTAATTATCAAATGGGATCATACAGAAGTAGTATACTTAAGAGTATTTCATAACATCTAGGAAATAGGCTAAAACTGTTTTGATTTTTTAAGTGAATATATTTTCCTTTAACTCATTTTATTATCAAAATTATTTATTAATAATAAACGAAATAGTTATTAAAAAAAAAACATTTAAAAAGCTATAAATTTTAACAGATTCCGTGCACCGTCTTTCGAAGGAGACGTCAGCTCGGAGGATACAGTACTCGAGGCCGACACCGGAGCTACAGTACTTTTTGACTGTCAAGTTTCCTCTCTAAGAGATAAAACGGTAAGTTATATTTATAGCTTTAGCTTAAGTTACTTTATCTTTTTATCCAAGCGATGAGACAATTGAGATAAGTGATACGCCTGTCTATATCATTGTAGAGTTAGTACAATCTTTATAGTGCACCGGATTACGCTCGTTGTTTTGAGACGATTATTTTAATAGATAAAGAGACGATTATATTATTAGACGGTTTGTGATGATTATTAATTTTATCTACTTCTATATACTGAAACACAGTAATGTTTCTGCAGTCAGACGGTTTTCAACAACAGAAAATTACTATCAATAATATTCATCACAAAAGTCTATATCAAATCAATTATAGGAAAGAGATCAATGACGAATGACGAAAAATACTTTACTGGTGGTTAGTCTCTTTTGCCGGAGACCGACTAGATACTATCGCAGCTCCTATTGCAGTCGGCAAACAGTACTGTGTGTTGTATAATAGTGAAATTATTGAAGTAACGAGTCTTAAAATCCTTTGTCTCAAGGCGTTGATCGCAATGTGTTGCTGTGTAATTCATCTTAACCAATGCTACGTTGTTAAGGTCAAGTGTATTACTTAGCATGAGGTGAACGTCTGGTTCGTATCATCCCGTCTTAGAATACTATACTTAAATACAATAATTATACAATTAATTAAAGAAATACTTCATCGTCATCATCATTTCAACTGATGGACGTCCACTGCTGGACATAGGTCTCTTGTGAAGTACTTCGAAATAAGAAATACTTAGTAACATTAAATTGTATTTCTCTCTATAATTTTAACAAAACTTCAACCTTTAAAATATATTCTCCAGTTAAGTTCTTTAGTTCATGGAACTTCAAAATCATTCAGTATCATTTTAAATATTTTTCAAATAGTCATAACTTATATAAGAAAAATATAAATCAGTTTTTATTTGATCAGTATAATATTACGAAGTTGGTATAATTGGTAATTTATTTCTCTAACACAGGTCTCATGGATTAAGGTTTCCGATAATGAAAACCTGGAATTGCTCACGTTGAACCTCAACACCTACACAGCTGATAACAGGTAATTTCTTTTCGTTAAATTGTAAATTAGGTTAACTGCAATGATATAGCGGATATGTAATATTGTGGGGATAGCGTCCTATTTCTTGATATTGGAATTCTTGGAAGTTTCGCCCGGGACGAAGCCGGATGACGAGGTGTATTAATATCAAGGTATTGTTTCCGAGACGCTGTGCGGTCTTACCGGGACTGTTACAGACACAAAAGCCTTATTTGCGATCGACAAACGAACAATGGATGATAATTCCGAAAACGACGTACCTAATTATCTACTTTCAGTACCTGTTAATTTTTAACAGTTTATCATATATAAAGAATGAAACCTACGACTGAGAAGAAGTTTAATAAAATAGAACAAATAACACAATACTTGACTCTTATTATTATTATTTATTTACATTAATAAATCAGTAAAAGGTTTCAACTATACTGATTATACTATCTTCATCATCGTTGCAGTCAACAGCTGGTCAAAACCTACTTTTCTGAAGAATATCCTTAAAGAAGAATATATCAATTAGTACTTAGCACGGTAGATGAGTGATCCACTCTCTACGTGATTAAAAATCTGGAGTCCCAATAGTGAGAACGTTATACTGAATATGTACATATCACGAAAATTTTCTAACTGTTAATTGTAGTGCACTAATTACGACTGACGTCTTCGTATATTTGTTTAAGGGTTTATTGTTAATTTACACTTTAACATTATACCTAAGGGAAATTCTCTAAAACAAAGCTTAATTGTGTGTTGGAAGTAAACCTCTTAATGATTTATTTAGTGAGGTATATCGATGAATTTACTATTAAATTAAGAGTAAGAAATATTTCTCTAAAACACTTGAATAAATATTTCATGAGAAATCTTTAGAAACCCAAATAAAAAGCTTATGAAAAATATAGTCTAAAACAAAGCTTGAATAGCAGGCAAAGGAAATATGTTGTAGAATTACAAAGTTGTTATATTTATAGGTTAGGTCTAGTGTACAGGCTTGACTTTAAGGTAGCGGAAATACCAATTTCTGGCTGCGGAAGTATCGGAAATTTGTTTTTCCGCATTTGTAAATACAAATCATCTTGCACAAGAGTGCACAGAACTTTACCCAAACTTAATATAAGGAGTAATGGATGAGATGTTGTAAGTTATACTTTCATAATTATTTAAGTGGTAACATTTATTTTCCTTATGAAGGTACCAAGTCGACGTGGCCGGTGAAACCTGGAGGCTGTACCTGTCAAACGTTAAGGAACAGGACTCAGGGATATACTGCTGTCACGTGTCTACGCACCCGCCTATGTTGAAGCGGTTCAAATTGATTGTTCACAGTAAGTTTACACCTTTAATTAGCTCCGTGAAGCAGTGTCGTAATCTGGTGGAATTTAGATAGTACTTTTTAAAACCCATAATAGCTTAGGAATTCAGATATACCTACTCGCTATTGTTTTGGTGAAAAAAACTCTGGGGATGTGGTATTTACCCAGACACCCTAACACCACTCAAAATAGATCACTGTTAACTCTCTCACAAAGAGAGTCAAATGCCTTTATTCACCACACCAGGTAGTTATTGAAGGCGCAATATTTGTTTTTCTTAAAACATACAGATTTTTACGCTACATACAGTACTTGAATTAATTATAGTGTTTCTATTACATATGATTTTCCAAACCGGAAAATAAAATGTCTGTAATAAGGGCTCCGTTATGTTATTAAGACCTTGGCGGGGTCTCGCCGTACTGATTACTTAATGAACCCCCGCACCATTGCTCATTATATGTAAAACTAATTTTATACTATTTAACTTAACTGCCATAAAGCCTTCTTCTTTGGGTCAGAGCTCATGCCGGAATTGCAGGTAACGAGCGTGCGGATGTATTGGCTAAGGATGCTGCGTTGCATAAA
>DWLS01000417.1:0-31018 GCA_018246255.1 Pachliopta kotzebuea | reverse complement strand
GCGCAGGGTCCGATGAAGCTTTCACGGCCATAATGGTGGCCGAAAGCATCGACATCACCCGAAAAAAAAAAAAAAATGTATTATTTGATTACAAAATATTTTTTTTCTTCAATTACAAAAATGTCTCACCTATTTAATAAATGGAAACATGTAAATTACAGAATATAATAAATATATTAATTAATAACTAGTTCCATTGTTAGGTAAGCATTCATTTATATTGCATGATAGATGAATGAACAATCATATAATTTGTTTAAGTTCCTTAATGGTTTATTCATACAAATAAATGTTGCACATGACACGAGCTAATGGCTATAAAATGTCCAATAAGCATTAATATAATATATGTTGATAATGTATCTTGTTGTAAATAACGTGGTTTTTGGAAATAAGAGAGACGAGTTGGTTTTTCCTCATTCATGTCAATATATCTATGTTATTATACTCGTCGTTGCCTCCCAAGGTCTGCTGATTCATCTTAGAGGGATTAGGGATGGGTACAGTAGGTTACGGACACTAAAAATATTTTATTAATGTTAAAAAAAATTATGGATTCAAATATATTATCTAACATTCTATTTTAAAGATTCTTTTTAAAGACGCATAAGTGTTTTGGTTACACAAATTATTCAGTGTTAAATTTTGGAACAACGCAAATTAAATTCATTGTTCCACTTTCTTCATGTAGGCCTTGGCATACGAGTTTTAAGATTATTTAACGTGGAATTAAATTATTTAAGATAATTTAAATAACTTTTTTCAAATTGAGAAAAAGAAATACATTGACTAAATTGACATAAAACTATGGACTTCAGCGTCTATATCGCAACCCTGTTCAAAATGTTAACCGTGAGTGCTGTGTACGCAAGACAAACATATTAAAAGTTATCGCGATGTGCAAACAACTAAGAGATATTTATAACACTGACGTGGCTAAAGGTATTGTTGTAAACCGAGCTTCGGCGCTGCGAAATGTGCGCCATACGCACACAATCACACCGTACAACACACTACACGATGATAAACTTGATTTGTATAGGACGAGTAATTACAGTTGACATAAGAACACGATTCGCAGAAATCGTTGGATAAGAAGCTCTGGGCATTACGTATTTTTTTTTGTATTATAGTGTTGAGTAACAGTAATGAGTTTTCGCACCTAGAAAAATGTATTCTTGGCGCTTAAGAAATAAAATTCGATATAACAGATGAAATATAAATAGTTCATTATTGCAGTCAATAATTTTTTGTCGTTTCTTAAATATAAATAGAAACGTTTAAATTCTACAAATCCAGTTGAATAACAAGTAGAGTTCTTTTTTAGTGTACATAATACCGGTTTTTAATGACTAACACTTAACAATGGAAGGTTTATTCGATCTTATTGCGTATAGTAAGAAGTGTTTGTAGTACAAGTCGGTGTTATGGCGCGGGTGAGTGCGGAGCACAGCGCACCGACGCGTTCGTGGGTCATTATCCTGAGTCTCCAATCCGATGTAAGTATTGTAAAACTTTAATTTAAACCAAACACATGGTAAAATATATCTGAGCACTACATTTAGTATAATTCTAAAGATTTCTATGTACACTTAACGCAATTTTTTATTATCTGCCAAAATTTCTTGATATGGTATTTACTAGCATGATAAACAAACGTCACCGTGATATAAATGTGTAAATATAGCTTATGTTTAAAGGTCTATAAGAGTATATTCATGCGTTACGTGTTTAATAACAGTGTATACAAAACAAAGAAACTTTACAAGCAGGCTTTGTTGACACGTGACTTGGTTTTTATATACGTAGTTATGTAGTGATCTTGAGATATCTTTCATAATTCTACAATCGAGTAGTTTGATGATGGAACTACTTTGATTTAGGTTGTTTTAAATAAGTAAGAGACGAAAACATGATTGAAATTAACTGGTGTGCTCAAGGTAGGTGGGGTCGATGTCCTTGCCACGTTGTGCACCAACGCAGTATCGCGCCTAACCTCGTCGCTGGATGATGCTGGAGAGATGCGCAGGCATGCATCGATAAACAAATTTATTCACAATTTTTTTACGCAGTCTAAAATGCTAACATACACATATTTCATGGCGTGACTCCACAAATTTCATTCCAAAAACAATAAAGATCTTTAAAACATTACGTTTAACTAATACTTTACGTTACTAAGACAATGAATGCTAATCAGAGTTATTATTATTAATGTTTGAATTGAGGCCGATAATTATTTTATAATTATTTCTGATCCTCTCCGGACCTTGTTCTACGTTGTGTTTATCGTAATAAAAGTTATTTTATATTTATATAGAAGGATTATTACAGTTTGTAGTTTGTGAATATGAAACAGTGGAAAAGATTATGTGAATCCGCGACCAAGGATTCGCAAATTGTTATAGACTTTTGTCCTATTATCTTTTATTCAATATCCATAGTTATATTTGCTCAAGTACTATCGATTTTATCATTATCAAAGCTAACAGCGACATAATTAATGTTCATGTTCTCATATTTTCTTTTGTCATCGTTTTTTATTCATTAAGTACTAAGCCAAGATAAAACCGTGTTTCTAGGGTTCTTGGAAAACTAAATAACATTTTTAATACTCATGAATACTGCTAATGATCAATTTATTTGAAAGAAAATAATCAACATAAGCAAACGTTTTTTGTACAGGAGAAAAAAGTGTGAACAAAAGTTAACGACGATTGTGTAATACTTCTGAAAAGATTAACAGTAAATCCATTATATATTTTTAAGTACTCGTATACTAAAAGATTAACAGCGGACAAGTAGTTCTCGACATATATATATAAATATACCTGTACGACATATATATATAAATATACCTGCAACAAAAAAATTATTAAAATTTAATTTAAAATATGAGTTACGCAAATTAAAAGTATTCGCGTGAAAATGTACTTTTTTTCCCGCAGCGAAATTTCGTTTGTCTTTCTATTTCAGCTATTTATTATAAGAATCAAAGATAACATGCGTGACCATTAAAATTAAATAACATTATTGACATACAGAAAGTAGTTAGCTTTTTCATATTATATTAATAAAATTTAATGAAATATACTACTAGAAAACTAAAATAATGCAGTTTATTCTGGTAGAATATACACAATTATTTAAAAGATGTAGGAACTTCTTGATATTTATGATACTTCGATATTGTGTTCATGGATGCTATAAAGTACTCGAAGAGCTGGAGTAATAAATAATTAAATAGATTTAATCGCGTTTAAGATTAAATCTATGAAACTTATTTTTAATTAAATCTAATCGGGATAATATCGATTATATTTGAAAGCGGTGGAACAGCTCTAGGTGGCGGCTACCGAAGTACGCGGTGCGCCCGCGCCGCTCGCCGCCGGCTCCGACGTAATTGACTAATTGTCGACAATCATTTGTTTAGTGCTACTTTTAATAAGTATCATCGTTCGGCACTGTAGTTAAAGATGCTATTTTAAGATGCCCTCGCCTGTCCTTTTGCTCCACTTTATATATTTAGCACTGTTAATAAATCGCACAATTGAAATGCACTCCAGGAAACATGATGTATCATCGCGAGGCACACGAGGAATTGTTTTATTCATTCATGTATTTATATGACATTTTAAATATATGAAATCATAAAAATATTCCATTGCGAAATAATCCAGTTCTTAATTGTTGACAGGAAAATTTTAAAATGTTTATATAAATATGTTTGACGTTTTTTAAGTTAATTAATGTATCTAAAGGTATTAAATGGCGCACTTAAGTGTAAAAGAAAATAGTACATGACAAGAAAGTTCAGTTGTTTCTCTTTTGCATAAACGACTTGTCTTATCGGCTTTGTCAAAAACCGGTCATGTGTTGTTTCGCACGTTGAATACTGTACGCGTTGGAAATTTACAATTACATCGTTGTGACATTAAAGTTTTAATGAAGTATGTATAACTGAATAGACAAGATGCAATATTTATAGTTAGACTTATATGAAGTAGTTCTTAAAAAGTAAAAGACAGTGTAAAAAGGATATGTCTCGTTAATAAAAAAATATTTAAACGAACAATACCGAAAAAAAAAAATGAATGATATTCTGTTTGTTGGAAGGTTTTAATTGCTTTAGTAGCTAGTTCATTTTTCGGGCTACATGTTGTGAAGTTTGGAAGGTGGTAAAGAACTCTGGAGTCCGTCTGATCACCTATATTATAAATTTGACGAAATAGCAGTATTTCTTATTTCCGGTTGTCAACATACAACAGCCAGGGTGTTCTAGGCGAACAAACTTTATCTTTTACAGGCTGTCATATAATATAAAATTCAGGTCAAGCCCATTACAGATAAAAAAAGAAAGTTGATGTAATGTTTAGTACGATCATAATTACAATGATTATCCATAGTAACTACATTGTTACAATACTTGAAGACTGAATAATTTAATTACTCGCCAATAAAGAAATGAAAGTTATCGTGATGGTAAATAACTAAATTAGAGCAATTAAGTAATCCAGTTGGCAAGTTATCAGTCAACAAGAATTTTTTAATATCTACACCATGACACAGTTCGGCTAAGTTTTAAACATTTTCTGCCTGACTTGTGGTTTTTTCTAAATACTATTAGATACGTGTGTCTAAAACAGCTTGATGTAACGAACTATAGTTTCAGTGGTGACCATGAACACGTTTTTCTTTAAACTTAGATTTTTAGGTAATCTTTACGAAGATGAGGTTTGTTGACTAAATTTCGTATATTTCATAGTCTATTACTACGCTATTCTCTTAAAATTAATTTGTTGAATAAACCTCATTTGCTTTCGCAACATTATGAAATTTGATTATGTGATAAGGCATAATTTGAATAATTAAAAAAAGAAACATGGGCTATTTAAAACTACAGAAAGTAGTTACTTTATGAAATCACAAAGAACGCAGTAGGAATAATAGAAATTAGTGTCTGAAGGATTTATGATAACTATTATGCATCATGTAAATGTAAAAGTCATATTGTTTTGTACAAGAAAGGTAAAAAAATGCTAAGCATACACAGAAATTGCCAACGCACCATTTTCAAAAGCAAAACATATATAATTAAATTTCATATATTTATAAGAAAAATAATTAATGTTAACGAAGAATATTACATAGACTTTATCTTAAGACACTGATTAATATGGATAATCTTAATTATAACAAGATTTATAAGACTACAGTACCAAACTATAATTCCCACGCTCTCTTCGTTGTGATTTTTGCCTTGCGTGTACGCAACCATGTGAGGCTTCCTGTCTACTTACGTAATTTTTGACATCGACGCTTTCGAAATTTTATAAAAGTGGGAACGAACTTTATGAACGAAAATTTTATAAAAAAATAGGCTCTCCAACATTATTACACACATGTTATAAATTCCCAAGTCATGTAAATTGCTATGGGTTGTGATTCAAACTATTTTGAAACTATAAGCATAAATACCAATTTACATCTTCTGAAAACATTTCGTGCTGATATCCTGTTTTATAAATAATGTATTGTAACATAGGAGAAATATAATAATAATTTTCTACACATTTTCGTTTACAACGTTATTTGCTAGTAACGTTTTATTGGTTGTAATATTTACTTTGCTGGTGAGAATGGCGATGTAATGGTCATATATTACTCAAATACCGTATATATTGTATTGGAAGCAGCGTGGTGCGTATTGCAGGCTGATTATTATTAATTCCTTCTAAGATATTTTCGTCCAGTTTCAGGTTTCTTAAGCGCTGTTAAAATGTCTCATTTTGTGTATTCAGTATTTAGCTGGACTAAATTTTTATTCATTCAAAGTTTGTTATACATGTATCGTAGATTTTTGACTGTTAAAACAATATATAACACAAATAATTAATGAATTTTTATTACAAAAGATAAATTTTTTATAAGATTTATTCAATTTGTATTCTCTAAATCTTTGCTTTAGGTTACGCACTTGTTTATCAACTTGTTCTTAACAACATCTTAATAAATACATAAGTAAGAGTATCAAATAATTTAATTTTTTTTTGCTCTTACGTCTCTGTTGCCGAAGACCGCCTAGGTAGGTATCATTACAGCTCGTATTGCGGCCCCCAAATAGTGTGCAAGCATTAATGTGTTCCGATTTGAAGGTCGGTGTAAGCTAGTGAAATTACTGGGACAACGAAACTAACACTTTATTTTTCAACACACCGCGCGCAAGGTGTATGATTCATCCTATCTATCGTCACGTTGTTATGAGCTGGTAAACGTTTGCAACCGCAAGGAATGAAATTATTTAATACAAAATTTAGTACAAAAATGTACTGTTAAACCAGTGAAAGCTTATAAACGACATTAAAAGCACTACGAGTTATATAATTGAGAAAAAATAGATACTTGAAGTTCTTTTCTTCAGGTCATACATTCAATCATTAAATGTTAAGACTTGTACTTTTTCCCTGTGTAATTATCATTTGCTGCTGTTCTTAATCACGGCACTATATAGCATTGAGTTGGGCAAAAAATTGAGCATACCCTTACGGAATGCCGAGTGTCGCTTTTATTATCCCGCGTTTTCTTTTTAGTTTCAATGAAAAATCATACCCGGCGAGACTAAAAAGTGACATTCCGTCTCGGCATTAAAAAAAGCTTGTTCCCAGAAAATGAGCGGCTGGAATGCAGCTGAGCACAGCGCTTTATTAGGGGACCGCGAGCAACCCGGTGGAACCATTCTAATTTTAGTAACTATCTTAGTTATAAAACGTTTATATATATACCTACATTCTTTTTAGCTGCATAATTAATACTTAAACGTAGGATATTAAAATGCAAATAAATACCGATTAAAAGTCCTTTTCGCATATACTTTGTAATATAATGATTTAATCTCAAAAAAAATAATGAACTAAATTAAAAGTTTGTTTATCACAACTTATCTCTTGCAAAAATCTGATGCCGGAGACCGTCTAGATAATTGTGATACTAAGCATTAGAATGAACTAATTTTGGTAATAAATAGTAGTTTGCAAAAATTACTGTATTAAAATTAATGGTATAACGAGATTTAACATTTCACGTATCAAGGACCTGAGCACAACATGGTATATTCCATATGATCTTAACTTATCCTCATAGTTGTCGATGACGTGTCAGTCACAATCAAGTGAATGTCTTCCTCGTTCGCTGAAATAAAAATCTTAATCGTCGTTTTTGGATTTAACTAGTTGGTCAATCAATCGATTTCAAATATGGCATATCAAGAACCTTCATTTAGTTATGTCGTATCGTACAATATACGAAGGTCTGTTTTTTCGTATTGTCGGCTCACACATCAATAGTTATGCAACCGCTGGAATTGTATTAAAAAAGGAGTAAAGAATAATTCATACGGAGTATGTATAGGTTTACATTGAATGCTCTGCAATCGCAGAAACAATCGGGCGTACGCGCCGCGTTGCTTTATCAAATATTTCTTTTTCTCATTTCGCCGTTTCCTTTCCTGGCCCCTAGCCACATGTTTTATTGATGGCTGGTTCATTGATATTGCTGGCTCGTTCAACCGGTGGGTGAGTGGCCACTTATGTTAGCCATAAAAGGTCTAGCCTTGGCCATATGGGGAAGCCGTCGCAATGCGAATGCGCTCATGCGCGCGCGCATATCAGATCGTCGGCTTACAAAACAAAGTGACTGGTAAATCTGTGCGTCCAGCATAAACAATTGGCAAGGATTCTACAATCCTTGTTTGCACATTTACTACAAATGTTCCATACGTCATAGTAAATTCTATGCAAAATTTTATGTTTTGATAAATTGACATAATTGAAAGTTAATCATATATATGAATATATGAAAGTTAATCATATATATAATATATTAATTTAAAATGTAATATCCGCAGCAAATTTGATCACATTTGTAGTTTTTTTTTTTTCGTATAGATGTAATAACCTAATTGGTTTATAAATGAATAGACATAAATAAAATATGAAAAAAGTTTTAGTGAACACAATTTACTCGTCATTAAATTATTGCTTATAAAAAGTAAATTTTTGAACCCTTTTTTTATTTTACGTGGCAACTTAAGCGTTCAACTAATGCTAAGTGATATGCTTACCCACAACAATGTGGCGCTGGTTAAAATGATATACACTACATATTAAACTTGACGCCTTGAGATTTTAAGTGTTAAATTTCGTTACTTCATTAATTTTGCGAGCTATAGCGCCCTTTAAACCGGAACACAGTAATGTTCTCACATTACTGTTTGGTGGCAGGAAAAGAAGCTGCAGTAGTACCTACCTAGCCGGTCTCCGGCAACACAGATTTACACCACCAGTTAAGTTAACCGGGCAACCAATTATAATCAAATATGAACAAGCTCGTAATATAATATTTTTAGTATCATCAGCAGCTGAAGGACTTCCACTGCTAAACACAAGCCTTTCCTAATAAGGAGGGTTTTTAAGCCATTTGCCACAATATTGACCCGATGTAGGTTGGTGTGAAAGGGTTTTCACTATATCTTATCAAAAATTAATATTGTAGACGTAAAATCAAAAAGGTTGAGCAGTAGAGCCACTTTTCGTCCAAAAACAAACCCAGCACAAGTGTGGTCGACTCTGCTTATCATAGCTCAGCCTATGTTTGTACAACTCTAGAATAAATTGATAGCTTAAAACGCACTCTAGCGTGTAATAAGCTAAAAAAAAGCTAGAGAACTCTTTTCTGGTGCTATTACTCTTTAAATTTAAATCAACAGGGGTGACAAATATTCAATGTTAAATTAGAGTTGCTGTGGATGTAAATTATGAGTGGTAATTATTGTATTGATCGCTTGAAATATAATACTTAAATTTTATATTGAAATTAATAACACTATAAAATTGATATGTTACCAGATCTGCAGTTAAATATAGTTTTAATAAATAGGAATGTATATATGCATAATGCACGTGGCGCTCAGCTGATAGAGTGAAAGGCAATATGGGGAGGATAACCCTCTACCCACGGGATAGTGTGGTCCCCTCGAATCTAATCAGTCTTCGAATGCTATCGATGTTTTTAATATATGTTTTTTTCATCTACTTAGTAATTTTCGTGTTCAATTAATTGTAGTCGTTAAAATAAACCATTGCTAGGAGCGCAACATGTTCCAAGACAAAATTTTACGTGGACATGTTGTGACATACACTACTACTTCCTCAACGTAGTAGATCACGATTCACCTACAACAGCATATCCTACCTCCTAGGTTGACTGGCAGAGAATGCCTGTAGGCATTAAGTTCGCCTATTGTACCCTAGTTTTAGGTGATGCAATAAAGTTTTTATAAATAAATCAAAAAAAAAGGTTAATTTTGATTTTGTCCTTGTTGGAGGCAGCGCAAATCCCAATAGTAGGAATATTAGCAGATACGTTTCATTTTAGCAAATACTATCTGCAAAATATTTCAATACGCTCTTGAAGATATAAGTTTGTTAATTAACATATTTTGTAAAATAATATTTAATTTAAACTTTTTCCAATGCTTTTCATAGATAGATCCTATTGAAATATTTATATCTACCCATAATATTTAAAAGTCCTTCAGGATACATTTTAACAGAATCCTTAATTATTATTACTTATAACAAATTTATTCATTATACTACTTATTTTAAACAGCACTAAACAAAGTTATGTTTGTGTTTAAAATAAATAAAAAAAATTGTGAAAAGAAACAAATTTTGACTCTGGCTCTGTGCCGCAGCAGCAAGCGGTAGCGAATCGAACCAAGAATTTCCATGTTACAACATGGATGAATGTTCCGAGGTCATATGTAGCGGAGTTAAATTGGTGGTATGGTTCAATCGAACCTGTCTAATTAATTATCATTACCGTAACACCATTGCTGAGGACTGACTATTTTTGACGAGTATGCTTTACCGTCCGGTGTCATTGTTATTTAATATCGGGTGCAATTGAGGTAAAGGTATTGTATATATAATAAAATTTGGAAATAGATGGAATCCCCCAATGT
This sequence comes from Pachliopta kotzebuea, assembly GCA_018246255.1. Lineage (NCBI taxonomy): Eukaryota > Metazoa > Arthropoda > Insecta > Lepidoptera > Papilionidae > Pachliopta > Pachliopta kotzebuea. The sequence goes on along the minus strand of DWLS01000417.1, from coordinate 20,994 downwards.
GCCTTTTTATTATAGTATTATAAAACCTGATAATTTTGTAGACGCATCTCCAAAATAATATAGTGTCGTGATTTGAATTTAATGTTACCCTTCAGTAATCAATCCTACGAGGTCAGTGCTATGTAGTTATTTATGTAAGTCATCACTGCTGTACTAGTCATCACTGTGTACTTTGAGGAGTATGCCGATTTATTTGTATGTTTATATGTTGTTAGTGTAAGGCCAGCCCTAGTGACGCACGTGTCCCGCCGCGGCCAAGGCTGCTCCGTGAAAGCTCTGTGTACTTACCGCCCACGCTACAACGTACGTACGGAACCTACTCACACACACATACAACTAATCCGATCTGTACAACCACTCACATCTGTGTGAATCAGTGTTGCCAGGCTCCGAAGCGTTTAGTCATCATGCAGTCGCCATGCATTGGTTTCTACCGTTGTGTGCGGCGGCCATTCTACGTTGACAAAATGTGCGTTGGACCCTCAAGCACCATAACTTGTTTAGTGAACAAATTCTTAGAATCATGCTAATGTTGGTCTAATACTAATATCTACTATATACAGATACTTACTAATGTAACAGATCAACCTTCCTCGTGAATTGTAAGATGCTTTCTAATTAAATTAAGCAACCGTAAAAAATAATTACAGGCGTATAATGTAAAAAATATATTTAATATTATATAATGGAATACTTCCATATGACCTCACACACAAAGTTTCTTATAATAATCAATAATATCCCTTTTTGTGAAAGATCTGTCTTATAATACTTTTAAATATATTAAACAAAGCATTACTTATATCGCTTGATAATTTGTTGCGACCTCTAAACGAATTTCAAGCTTTGTGGAGCCTTATAGAGGAGCATGGCGAGTTTGTTTTTATTTCGGATATTTTAATCATAGTAAATGCAGCAGAGTTCAGTCAATTACATTGTATTTGTTTATAATATATATGTACATTTGTAGCAACAATGAGGACTCGTTTCCAAAAATACTTATTCATCTCATTATAATAAATAATATTTGAATGGTAATTCTACACTTAAGTACGTGTTTACTCAAATGTACAATATTGGTATAGTTTTTGTAAAATTTCAAAGGGTCATTAAATATATTATTAACATGTTTGTAATTTATGTGTGTGTTAAAAGTAAAATATGTCTTTAAAACTCGTTAAATATACTAAAAATAACCGAAAATATTATGTCTGATGTAAAAATAGATTGTTAATTTCCTGTCATTGCCATATCCATGTTGAATATTGTATACCAAAAAAGCTCTTACCAAAGTCCAATTGACGTGAGCTAAATATTTTGTGTTTGACGGCCGTATAGCAATGGCAATAGAGCCTGTTGCTTCAGGTCTGGGGGTTCCGAATGTTTTCGTAAATCAGGGGTGTGAGTAGGCCACCGTTGTTTGTATCTAGGTCACCGGGACGACGTTGCATCCCGGCCCCTGAGATATCGCGACCTGACCCACTTTAAATGTATATGCAAATATAGGCCTTGTTTATAATGCGCTGTAAATATTTTCATCTCACATGCCACGTATGTTTCATATTAAAGGTTATTTGAATTTCACAAAGAAAAATAATTGGTATGTCAAATGATAATTAATTCTTTAATTTTGGAATGTATATTCGTACCTGATACTAAATTTTGAAGTTCATGAACCTAGCGTATATTTAGCTAACAACATTATTTATAATTATATCTAATTAAAACGATGTCCAATAACGAACCTAGTGATATAATATGAAAAAGGAATGAATTGCCTACGTTTGTCACTATAAACATTTGAGAACAATTATAACCTAAACAACATTTAAGCAAGTAATTGTATTAGCTGAAACTATTTTTCAATTTCAAATACCTTGAAAATTGCTTTAAATATTTTCTTTACCTGAACCTAGTGACCCAATACAATGTGATAAATATAAAAACGACCTCGCGTAGTTACATTGATTTTTCAAGGAATGTTAATACAAACTTATAAAAGTCTATGTACAAAAATAAAGACCAAATACGATTAGATGGACAATATACTATTATTTATCTTATAGTTTCATTAAATAAACAAATTTGTTATAATCTAGTTTACAAAAATAAAACGCAACGTCATAATAGTGTCTCTAATATTAAACCCACACTCCATCCTAAAACTCAAGTAAGTAATATTCTATAAATCACTTCAATATTTCTTTTGTTGTTGTTGTTATTTATACATTACGGCTTAATTAACTTTTTCCCTACGTACAGTATTGAAGCTCACTTACTCTTTAATCTCTTGCCTAACCCCGTATATTACAAAAAGTTACATAAGAATTACTTTAACCTAAACCTAAACCAGGTCACAGGGCTTTTAAAGATTGCGCATTGCGAATTTTACTGAAAAGTTTCGTTGTAAGACAAACAGAATTTTTTGGCAATTTATTACTGAAGTTTTATATTAGGGGCCCCATTACGCCAAAAAATAAAAGAAAATCTAGTTACAATAAATTTAAAAATATAAATGTGATTTATGTGTTATTAGCAAGTGTTTATCATAAATCTGTTGGTATATATCTCATAGAATAAACCGTGTGAATGTTCTGCTGAGTTAGCGAACAATAAGAACATTGCAATGTAAATGCAGAACTGTATCCACTGGCTGCAATGTGAGGCGATACAACAATAGCACAATTAATTGTCATCGACCGACCGCCATCACCAGACCCGCTTACTCATACGACATTTGCCAGGCGGATGTAGAGCATAAGGATTACATTCATCACCGTTCACGAGCTACTGTTCAAAATAAATTGAACGCACTCATATAATACACGCTGTAATATCAAATATAAACTTAATGCAGATGTGTGTATCTTTTACGTATATCACTACGTTAATTAAAAATCGTTCATTATTTGGTTATATAGATCACTGATTTTAGCTGACTCCAACTCAATATAAATATATCCTTTTAGGAATAGAATAGCAACACAGTCACTTACCTCTACATATTGGTTAAAATTATTATTCTTCTTTTAATTACAGTTTATTTCCATAATAAATTTTTAAACGTACACTATTATTAATGTTAAAAATAAAGTAGACTAGTTCTGCTATGTCAAATAAGAAAGTTAGAATAACAAGATGGCTGCCACCAGCAGTTCTTGTTTTGTTACCGAGATTAATTGCAATAATTTGTCCCGGAGCAAATTCGTCCTATCGCTTCTTAGTATGTAACTATAGCTAAAATAATTGCTAAAGACACCTTGGTCTTTGGCAGACGGCGGTTGTTTGTCTAGTTTTTTTAATCGGAGGTTTGTAAGAATTCTTAAAACTCGCATTGCATAACTTATTACAGACTAGTTCAACTTTAATAGTTCTTTTTGTTTTGAAGAACATACCTCAACATAAATGATATCAAAAATTAGAAACAAGTCAACCTGTGGTTTTATTTTATCGTCGAAAAGTTATAACTTCAAGTTTTACCCTGTAATTTATTATTATTATATTAACAAAAACAATACCAGATGTTCTACATTTTGTATTTATTATAAGATATGTTATATAAAACATTAATAGAAATAAATAATAAAAAGTTTTGGAAGATGTCCATTTCTAGTTAAGTCTATGTTGGTGTCAAGTATACAAAGTTCATTTTTATATATACAAACTGTGCAGGATTAATACTTTTCTAATTTAAATTACAAAAACTGTTTTGTTCATGTTAAAAATATTACCAAAACAACTGTAAAGCGCAGCCGTGAAAAACCAATTTGATGTAATGACTTTTCCAATTTAGTTTCCAAGTTTGATTTGTGGACATTATTCCTAGACTTTTTTCTTATTAACTTATAACTGTCAAAAGAAAAAGAGAGCAACTAAGTATGTGCAAGAAGTATGGAGAATATTATACCTTTCAAGTTTAATTATTTAAATTATTATTGAATAATTGTGATAATAATTATACTTACGATGGGTATGCTAATATATTGCCGAATTTTAGTTTATTTATCGTTTTCTTAAACAAATCAGTTTTCATTTCATGATCATATTTGTTAAACATCATATATTTTTTTTATACTGCGTATTAAAACTTTCAAATGTAAGTATGCGAAGTACTAATGAGTATCATCTTTATCATCATGAGGTGTCTTCTAACTAATTGGTGATCACATTAAGAAAACTATTCTAGTTTTACGCTTTTCAAATGATTGTATTGAAGCCTAGTGTACTCATTTGTATCGTCAAACCATAAAAGGACACACTTAACCGTTGTCCGAAAAATGCAATCCTTGTTACCCATGCAGATGAGCACAGAGATTTTCAGTAGGTTATAAATACATTCCCAAAATCTTCGGACTTGTCTATAGTTAAAAATAAACTTGCCAATTTCAGTCAGCATAGTTTGTAGCCAAACGCTACACTATATTTATTAAAAAACGTTGCGTATCCATTGAGTGACTTATAGAACTGTTGGGTTGCTAGGGTATATGTATTATCTGTATGAAGCGTACGCTCTTTTACTTATGCTAATTAATAAATAGCGTTAATTTTTTATATCATCAAAGTGTAGTAAAAATTAGTAAGGTATCTTACGGCATTGTCACCATAGCTAGAATCGGGCGTGCATGGTAATATTTATTATATTGTACGTAGTAAAAAGCCGATGTGGTTGTACCGCTCGTGTAAACACGGCGCTGGCTCCTAATGAGCTGGCACGCTTTGAACGCGGTCTTATTTCAGTCGCGGAACAATGTTGCTTTGTCGTTCTGGGAAAGATAAATCTTCACTCGAGCCTGCGTGTTTACTACGAAAACGGTCGAAGTCTTTCGCCACGATCCGCGTGGGTTTCGCCGCTTTGTTACATATCGCACTCGGCGTCTCGCTTCTCTTTGTAACGTGTAAACAATCGTTCTAAAGATGCGGTTCCGTTATATATGCTTTGTTGTATAATCACTAAGTGATTGAATGATGTTTGTTCGGATGTTTGACTCGTGTGGGCCCATAGAATCCGACAAGGTTAAAGTTTGTTTATCTAAAAATAAATATTACACGGCGGATGGTAATGTTAGCCTGTTTTCACCAATGTTGTGTACTTACATATTGAAGACGCAAGATGTAATGGCTTCAACTTCTATTGATCCATGACTTGGTAAAGTTAAGATAAAAAGAGCTTTTTAACTTTGCTTTTTAAGAATAATATATATTGTTGTATTTGTACACCTGTTCCTGTATTACTACTAGTTATATTTTTGAGGTACTAGTTTTCACAGGAGGTTGGTACCGCCGCAGTGCCTACTTCTACGATCGAACCATATGCAAATAATACTATGTTTAAGTTTTAAGAGCATTGTAACAAGTGACATTATTAGCATTACGAGGTAATATTTCATATATCACGGCGACGAATTCAATGTGATGTTGTAATATGTATATCGTAACTACTCATGTTATAAAAAGGCGTATTAATTTTAGTCATATCAATATTCTAGTCGTCACTTTGCTTCATGGTGTAATGAATAAGAAAGATGTTTATTTATAAAAAGTTAGTCAAAAGGAAGTATCGTTTATATTTCTTAAAACTAAGAAGAATTTGTATTACTTATAGCTAAAGCTTTGTAAATAAAATGTTTTAAGTGAAGACTATTTTTCTTTTATAATTTTGGATCTTACAATATTCTTCGTTATAGTCTTGGCTTTAGAGGTATACTTACATATATAATTTATCTGGAATCGAAATAATCGAGGTGTTTAAACCAATTCATAACGATTGCACAATTCAAATGCTCTCTGCAGTATAAATGTTCCGTCTAGCAGACCGCAGGAATAGACTAAATGGCAGACTATAATAAACCGGGCATGCGTGATACATTTGTTGCAGCATCTGTACATCTACTCGTCCAACGCTCTCAGATGCAAATGTCCGCCGTTATATCACAATTTGAATACAACGGAGCTTCGGGTAATTTTCATTTATAATGTTATTATTTATTAAATACTCAGGGTGGTAAATGGTAAGGAAAAACCGAAAAATAATACGAGACAGTAAGAAATATTGAAAGGATTAAAAGTACTCACGTACATGAACGAGTTCAAAAAGATGTTTTAACCTATTACGGCTTATTGATAAAAATGTCATTTATATTTTATCAACATTATGCAAGGCATTCAGACCTTGACTTTAAAGCGGTCTTCAACAGTAGCCGTATAGTTTTTTTATAATTTTTTGTTGTTACGACATAAATTTAAATATTTTAGATTTTGAATAACTTATTACTTTTTAGTCCAAAATATTTAAAAAAATATCTAAAAAGTGACAAGTGGCAAGGTTTTGCATATGAAGTTGTGTTAATATTGTTATACCCAATATGAAATCCCTATATAATCGTAAAAAATTTGTTCTGTGTGAAAGGTTTTCATAAAAAATGCTATAAAAAATCAGACATTGCTAATTACAAAAACAAGGGCTACTCTTATTTTTACTTTCTATTACAAACTTACCTTTTCCATTTTTTTAAACTAATGGGATTAGTGGAATTGCTAAATGTAAATGGCTTTTTTAAAGTATGATATCAGTTCGTAATACTGATGTAACAGCAGTAAATAATTGATGACAGATATTCTATATAACATTTATTTCCTTACAATTGTTTTAATATACTTTGAACAAGTGTTTTTAGACAATTATTTATTAAGAATATTTATATAATGTTTATTTACATTGAACATATTTTCCCACCATTGTTTTTAACATACTGAATATCCAGTGGTAAAACCTTGCTCCAAATAATTTATAAAATATGTGCATCATTGAATTCATCAGTAAATATAATTTAAAACTTGTTTAATTTTGTGAGAAATACGCCTTCCGTAACCTTGCTCATAAAATTATCATTTTTACATTTCATTGCAATATTATCTAATTCATGAATATCTTAAAAAATTTTTGAATTACCTTTATCGTCAAAATTTTATTATTTTACCATAATGTTTATTATATTTTTTATGTTATGTACTAATTAAGGCGGTATATAAACACACCACATCGTTTTTGATCTTTTACGTAATAGTTAATTAAGACAGTGGTGAGGGAGTACTGATTTCATTAGATATCAGTACCGTCTTAAATATAGTGATGCAATAATTTGTTTTTATTATAAAAATACTTCAAAAATAAGGTTAGATCCCTAGTTTTTCCAAAACGGTATTCCGCTTAACAGATGAAAGAGATTAGGATTAACTTGATTAATTTGCTTTTTGTTTATATTTTCGTCATAAATGGTACATATGTTTTGTCTATACATGTGTTTATTATAAATATAGATATAGGCAAATATTTTCGAAGCTGTTCGCTGGTAAGATAGATGGGTATACAAATGTGTATTAATTATAGGACAGCGTGGGCCGGCAGACGTCTGAGCTAGCGCATCATCCGGGCAGAGCAGAGTCAACAAACTGCAACAAGGTGCAGCGCCTCACCGCTTTGCGTACTTATTGCGCTAACCGTTTTTGTTTTTTATCAATACACTATAGTTAATTGATTATAACGAAAGTTTAATTCGATTAATATTCCAGTAGCTATTTTAAAAATGCGTGAATTTAGAGATTTGGCTGGTGGGACGGTTAGTCTCTGTTGCCGTAGACTACCTAGGTAAATACTATCATAGCTCCTATTATAGCCGACAAACAGATGATATTGTATGCTAGTGAAATTAATGGGTAATGAGATTTAACATCTTATGGTTCAAGGCAAAAAGCATAATGTGGTACTGCATATACCATCTTGATCAGCGCCATGTAGTTATGGGCAAGTGTATCATTTACTATCAGGTGAACGCCTCGCTCGCCTCGTTGCCACATCGAATAAAAAAAATCTGTTTTTTTCTATTTTACGGTACATTTTGTGTCCTTGTACGTGTTATACCCATAAATATAATGCCTCTTAATATATCGTCGACGTCGACATCTGCGGAAATGCTCTACTGGCCGCTGGCATTTAACTCTACCGTTCTTCTCCGACTGAAATGACCCCAACAATTTCGAGACGAATAAAACAAAGAGAGAAAACAGGAAACTCAACAATGCCAAAAACTTTCGATTGTACTGTAGCATATTTATATTCAAATTGTTCACTCCCATCACGGAAACTTTGTTAAGGTTGCAGTACTTTTACTTCTTAGAAAAAAGTATAAAAATAACTTTACGTATTAATATTTGTATATACAGTTATTTTCCCACGCAAAGTTACCTGGGGCCACACTCAATCGGACGCGTATATTATTGTTCCTTTTTTATTTATAAATTACGAATATATTTTTAAAGATTCGTCGTAATGTCTCAATTTTTATTTATGATAACTTTGAAGATTGTACGTAAAAAGTAGTACGTATTTTGCAATCATTGCTAGTTATGTTTGAAACTATGTGGGTGGTTTCAGTTTTAAACTTCGTTTAAATATGTGATGCAAAATACATGTTAAAAATATAAAGCAGTAGGTTTTTCAAAATATATTAAGAAATATTTTAACGCAAACACTTTAGGAATCAAAACATACTCAAAAGGATGTATATACAGCTTTCTTTCCCCGTAGTGATAAAAGAAAACAAGTTTAAGTATTATTGCGCCAAACCGTAACAAATCGATCGATGGCCCTTGCCGAAGAGTTCAACGCGTCGATGTCTTTGAAAATCTCTTAGAAGAGCTCTTATTCTAGACTTGTTCCATTCCATTAAATAAGTTTTGTTTCACTATTTTTATAATATAGACACAACCTTGAGTATTCATGACTACAAAGAGTTAAGGCCGTAAACGATAATCAAAATAAACGGAACATATTTTTATAACAAAGGAACATGTAATGGTGTGGCCATTTGTCCTCAAAGACCCACTTATTCCTTTTTAGAGCTTATCTTAGAAACCGCTTTAAAAATACAATAAAAGAGGGTGGGATTAAGTGCGAGTACTTATAGCGCTTCTGTACTTATTTTGCTTAGCTCCAATTTTGCTTAGTGATAGTTTCGTTACTCTTTAACGCACTTTAAATATCCTAGTATAAGCTTACAGTTTCACATGAATGTAACATTTAAAATCAAGTATTTTTGGAATAAAAAAAATCTCTTATATAAATAACAACATTTGTTAAATGTATTAATTGTGAACAAAAGCTCGACAGTTTTTTAAGGTTACTTATTTTCAATAATTCACTGCTGAACGCTGAACATATATTTAACAGTGAACATCTTCCGGTTGATGACGATGATTTACACGAGGATCAAAGCATTTATTTTTTCTCATTTCTAAGTCGCATTTGTAAACGATTCGTGAACTGAAAAAAACCGTTCTAAAGAGAGAATCAACTAACTACTCAATTGTTATTCAATGTATCAAGACGTGGAATTGTAGCGTGACTCACAGAACCGATTTGAATTGAATATGATGATGTAAAATGTGTTGCCGTCACGAAAGGATTTCGTTTATAACTAAATGAAATACGATAATATATACATTGAATATTTTTCGATTGGCTCGCTGGGAGTCGTGTACTTTGTGTGGACGATAAATAATTGCATCATAGTTGTACGTGGCGAGTGAAGGAGTGGCGCCTGACCGACGGTCGGAACGGACACGCGGAGCCAAGATTCGGTGGCAACGCTCACACAGGAATTCATTTAGCATCGAGAAGTGTCCGGTTTCAGTCTGGCACGAAGAGCGTTCGTGTTGCGTTTAGTATTTATTCATGTGTCGAGTGGGCGCAGGTTCTATCGGCGCGGGGTGAAGCGGGCCGGGCCGGGCGGTGCAGAGAGCTCACTCTGTGTGTGTGCGTGTTTATGTGTGTGAGTGGGGAGGAGGGGAAGTGCGAGGTGCGAGCGTGGAGCGGGCGGAGAGGGAAGAGAGGGCATACTTACTACGTGATTAATCCGCGCCCCCCGGCCCGCGGGGCAGTCGCGCCGTACTCGCGCCGGGTTTCCTCGTCCCCGCGCCTCACGGCCACTCACTACGCACGCCGCTCCGCGTAGTGCTGCCGTCAGTCGCGCCGCGACCCGCGTCGACGTCGCATCGTTTTTGCGCTACTCTGACCGTGACGCTGACCTATGATATCATTCATGCTAATCTCCGTTCGTTGATTTTCCTGCCGAGTGACCGCAGTGGGACTGCCGCGATATCGCGTGTGCCGAATGTACTTGGACGTCGCCTGTGTACTTTTCCATCGGATTCCGAGTGCGCCCACGAAACCAGTTCGGAGTGGCGGACGGCGCCTTCGGATGGGATCTCCGTGTGAGCGACTGTGACCCGCGGGCTGAGATGCTGCGCCCGTGACCGTCTCTCGACAGTGCCACGAAACGTAAGGATCCTCACGTTCATTCGGACCGCCCGTGTTAATATCGCCGGCCAACTTTTCGCTTGCAAGGCATGGCGTATACGAATGGATTTTATTTTCGTCTGGCGGCTGGTGCGTGCGTGTGAGTAGCGGCGGCGGCGGCGACGGTGGTGGTGTGCGCGGCCGCGTGTGTGCTCTGCATTCCACCCGCCGAGACGGCTATTCCCTGGCCCGCTTTATTTAGGTTGTTTCTGAGTGTGACGGCAACACCGCTTGGCGCTCGCGCCCGTGTCTGTGTCCGCGCCCGCGCCCGCCTGCCGTTCCGTACCGTGATCACTACCTGCCAGCAACGTGTCGTTAATACCTAGGGCTGCCAACGACAGACGGCTGAACACCGATGATGCTCTCATTATACACGTTCGTTAAGTCATTTTGGTTATATATTTCACAGTTCTCAAATAATTTTATAACCAGTTTACATAATGGAGACAAGCGCTATCTTTTCGGATAAAGCACACAATATGCAATTTTATTGTTATAAAATTATATGTGAGTATTTTAACAGCCAGGTGTTTAAAGTTACACTCAGTTTTATAAAGCATAACAGTACAGTATTGCTTATAGAAGTTTCATTGACACTGTTTTAAGGTCTGACCTTCGGAACGACATTTTAGAAGTGTCTATTAAGGAAACTGATATGTAAACTGTATTATTACTGTATTTAATATGTAAATTAGGAAAACAATTGAATGGTAATGGTAGGTGTTCGCCCACCACGTACACGAGTACGCCAATACGAATGCAGCAGCAGTGATGCCACTATAGAAGATATTTATAAAAAAAATTCGTCATTCTCAATCCGCGTCATAGATTAAAAAACAGGAAGTGTATTGACATTTTTTGGAGACTACTTTATAGCGAATTCAGTTTTTATTTTTTTGTTTAATTCTCTATTTAGCTACTGACTTTGTTTAGCTATAAGAATTGGAACAGTAAATGATGGACAAGAGTTTCAAAATATAGATTCTACCTAAGGTGAACTATATTTAAGAGAACTCGGGTTTGTTGAAACAAAATTGTAACAATTTTTAATAAGTTCTACAATCGTAAAATTACAATTTAATAAATTTGTAACGAGTTCAGATCTGCAGTAACTTATAGATTATTCATAATATGACGTAATTATTCACAACACTGTTTCCAACAATTAATGAGATCAAATTATAACAAGGAAAGGCACAAAGACAATTGTCGGCACATACAGTCCGTTGCGATAAACTGCGACCTCTGCATACACATTCATACAGTTGCTATGTTAACCAAAAAAATGTTTTGTCCTAATTATTAATATTTAATATCTATAACAAAATAAATAAAAGTCCAATCACTTCCTGCAATTAAAGAAAAATTGTAAATTAAATGACATTTAACTACTATTTTCACTTATAATACGCACTCATGTGCCATTTAAGCTATTGTTTTATAGTCCTATTTTTTAATTACAATTTGATATATCTTACACTTACTGCAAGGAAAAAGGCAGAGATTTTGGTAAACAATTTTTTTTAAATTAATTTACAGACTTGAAATCATTGCCAACTCACACGCTCTTGTTGTAACTTGTCTTTACATTGCTAATATATGTACTTAAAAAAAAATATTTTATTTCAGCCTTAACTCATAGGACATAAATCAAATCTTTATTTGACTACAAAAATATACCATTATTCATAATTGAGCTAAAAATATTTAATTAGAAATCGAAACATTTTGAGGTTTTTTTTTGTTAGATACGGGTCAATGCTTGACCACGATCCCACCTGGTGTTAAGTGATGATGTGATTGTGGTAAAGCGCATCAAACCAGTAAGTGCCTATTCACATTTTTTTTTAAGACGCGAAGAATTAAAACCGTAACCCCTTAAAAATTTTGTCCTCTTCAATCTCCGCATTACATTACTTATATCTCCACAATATTGATTAAAATAAAAACTGCTTTAGATATAAAATGCCAATACACATTTATATAGTTTCAAACTATAAGGTATCAAAGAATTCCTTTTAATTCAATAAATAATTAATTTATTATTTATTGAATACACAACACACACACACACATACATTTATATATATATATATATATATAAATTAATTTGTGTGTGTGTAATGACATAACGAATTCACAGATAAGAAATCACTACTGATTATTATTTAATAAGAAATCACAACCTCGCCTATTTTAATAATGCGAAACTACACATATCTAAATTCATATATCCGTTCAATATTTGATATTATCAGATTGTCTTTTTCATTTCAACCGTGTATAAAAATAACATCAAATATATCGTATATACGGATGAATGTTGTAATTGACTATATAATAATATAGTATATTTTGCAGTACACTCCACGAATGTGTAATCTTATCACTTGCCGCTATGTGGAGTGGTTCGATGTCTATATAATTATGTAAACAATCATTCAGTTTGCATATATTTTATAGGTTCAAACGTAGCAGAACAAAAATAAACTTTTTCATGGGAATCAACCAGGTACCATATAGGTATATAAAAAAAGCACAACTTTCCAAAAGCAATCAACAGGTGTAATGCTACTATTTTCTCAATCCTTATATTAAATTTGATTACTGTTTTTGTTATGAAACCAATTTGGTATACTACATAGCGGAGAACAGAAAAATCTGGCGTATCATCAAAATAAATTTATCAATAAAGAATCATGATTCTCGGTACTGAGGAATAGAATTATGGAAAGAGGAAAAACAGAATTTGTACACTTTCCAACTAAAAGAGATTCATTAATTACCAACCTGCAAAAAGTAATGCGTGGTCTTACAACAAAGAAGTTAAAGGACGAATTTTAAACCTTTTTATTCGTTGATTAAAAACCTTTCATTATTTGGCAATGAGTATAGCAGGATTTGTGTAGTGAACATTGTTTTTTAGATGGCCTTCGAAAGAAAAATGTGGTGAAATTATTTAGTAGAAGTGTTTGGATGCTCTCCTTATCGCGACAGAGGAATATATTACGGTATAATGTTTAACTCGATATTGTTAACTGTTAAAAGTCAATTTCAAAAGAAGCAGCGTATTTTAAACGCAAAAAATTATAGTATTTACACCACCAAGGAGAACAATTTAACAACTTTTAAACACGAATAATTAGATAAAGGAACGAAGTACAAAAGAGGAGCTCTTATACTTGTAGAACTGATCTAGAGATCCTAATGCGTCAAAGCTGATATATGAATCTTCTGCATGGATTAGAAAGGATTACGTCAAAGTGCAGGAAATTTTGGAATAACAAACACAGTGATAAAATAACCTAAATCTATCAAATGAATATTGTACTGGTAACAAAAACTTTTTTTAAGTGTTTCTAAAAAAGTTAATAGTCATATCATATTCATTACTTAACCTTTAGATTACTTTGCGACTTCTACGTCAATAGTTTGTAATAATCCCAAGATTTTCTAATGATAATTAAAAAAAATATATATCTTCTCAAAGCCTAGTAAAGAGATTTTAAATAAGTAGAAGAATTATCTAGGCCCTGTATTCGTAGCTAACGTGAATTAGAATGATGCATATGTAAAATTTAATAAAATCAAAATGATTTCATATAAACTCAGTTCAATAGAAATGTTGCAAGTGTTGCATTAATCGATTGATATTAGTTTTTTGTTTTCACAATAAACTTATTATGTATTATTACAAAAAATAATAAAATTTGTAAAAAATAATGTGAAGTAGTGTGTTGAGTTTAAGACGTCTCATTATAGGTATTTTACTCATTTGTTACAACACACATCATAAAATAGTAGAAGTCAAAAGATGGATATGATGTATGTTTTAGAATTCCAAAGAACTTTTTTTTGTTTCAAACCGAGTAATGTTAGGTAAGTTTTGGAACACAATTGCTTTATAAATACACAGGCGCGCAATTTATCAATAAGATTATGTCTCGCTTATAATACTGTTGTTTGTTGAGATAATTGTGTAGACAAGTACAAGTAGCCCCACTAATTGCCTCTAAAATGGAATCGATAATATTCGGTTGTGTTCTGGAAATTGTTTGTTTAAGAAAAGGCATTATTCATAACATTTAGGGGATTTAATGTATTATTTATTTAATCTGATTTTTAACTCAACGGAATAACGCCTAGACATGTTTAAATACATATTTCACTTTATTGCGCATAAAATTCCTCCGAGGTTGAGACTGAAAATATATATTTATTTGTAAGGTATAAAACAAAACATATAATAAATTGTATATATCTATAAAACGTAAATATTTCATACAATTCAACGATGCTTCTGTCTTCTTTTATGTAAATATGTGTGATATTAAATTAAACAAACACGGTGCCTAATCGACAAATAACATGAGGCAGTTGCGAAGAAAATAAAGAGATATCGTGGCTTGTGTCAGCGATAGTTCAGATGCCAATATTACATATGCCATCTAATGAAATGTACAAACGAAACTTTTTTTAACATGTGTGTTTAAACATTGATCGCACACATGCGGCACGAGGGTTATTACGGCTGTTATCAAGCCCGCTACCGCCTACGTTGTGATATCTGGCTTTATCAGCAGCATTAGCTGCGATAATACTTGCATGCATACCTGTATTTTTCAACACGTATAATTTAACATACATGAATGAACTCACCGCCCGCCAATTGTTTACGCCATAGAAATAGTCGCGACTATGGATAAATCACTTTGAACTGTACCCTTGAAAGGTCTGAAAACAAACTAAGTATGATGTTGATAGTCTTGCGCAATCATAAGTAGCAAATATATAGTCTTGTTAAACACGATATAGATATGTTGAGAATAGTATAAAGATAAGAGAAAATTTTGATTGATGTAACCCGTGGTTTATGGGCATCTTTGAAGAATGGCCATACGTTTCTATATTAAAGAAGTAATTTTGTATGTTTTTTCCTAATAATTTTAAGTTTAACAAAAAAAAGTGGTTTTTGGTATTAAAACATTGTTTAGATTACTTTGAGAATGTTGTAAATCTTAGTGCGTATGAAATTTATGTAATTTCGAACATTACTATTTCTTCTACTTCTTGAAATGAAAACATACAATCATAACAACTAATTTCTTCTTTTAGAGTAACCGAATTTTTGATTCACCAATTTAAAGGTCTTCCAGCACTTCATCTACTATCTACTATTAAGTTACAATCATAAAGTAATAATGAGATGTGAGAAGAAAAGTTCATGGAAGCTATAATGAAATTACAGTTGTAGATACTGCTAACCTATGAAAGGCGGCTTGTTGGTTGCGAGATAAATATATAAAAGACGATTACGTTACTCCGAACATGCAATTCTTTGCACCATAACAAACGTATAACGTTCTCACGGCCAAAAGAACGGTATCCTATTGCAATGTGTCAACATTGAAAGTTCCGCAGTCGGCAGTTCACTGCTTCATATTACAGCAAATACAGTCGATGTTATCATTTTCATATATCGACCCCACGCAAACCCGGACACCAGATATTGACGAATACATGTAACTGGAGTATTCCTTAAACTTCTTCTCACACACCTTATATGCGTTTAGGTAACAAAACAGTGTAAACTGGTAACAACAAAATCAGCTTATATCTTGGTCCCTTTTCAAATAATTTAATTATAAGCAGTTTTAAGCAATTCCATTTTATTACAGTCGAAAACCCGTTAAAAAATGTTACTAACTATTTTATATTTAGTTGTATGTCCTTACTGTATTGTTCAAGGATTGATATTTTATATAATTATTACATATTTTATTGTTTTTTTATATATTAACTAACCCAAAATTGTAGATAGATTTGAAAACTTATATGAGAAAATTCTATACCATGTAAGAAATTATGAGCCATTTATTAGTGATTCTCCTTTTTAAATTTTATGTATTTAACACAGGACTACAGGTCGGAGCAGAACAATTTACCAAAGCTGTTCATATTTATAAAGGAGTCATATTGTTGCTGTAAACAACAATTGCTAGAAAGGACCTTGTGTTTATCAACTCGGCCCTTACACAGTAGGATGTTTGTATGACACTTACCTTCGCTTCGTGTATAGGTTAACCGGATAAAATAAACAAACAAATCTAAATCTTATGTCACGCTGCAAAATTGTTATGTAGCAGATTGTGCATACTTCTATTTAAAACGTTACGTTATGGTTTAGGAGTCGATATATGTTATCCTTATAATAACCACATAATTCTGACCCTGCCGTTAAACCCACAAAATTCCGTCATCACAAAAGTATGGTGTTTTTTGATCAACCAACGCCGAACAGGCAACCGTCTATAAACATAATATGATTTCGTGTCTAAATACTTAATAGCGAAATAAAAGTTAGAATTGCAGGGATTAGATAACAGCTTACATTCACAACACCGTCTAATCAATGGGCTGGCCTGCTGCTGCGCTTGCGCATGTTGCGTCACAGCTTTCGAGGCTCTGCTGTAGTATGGTTTGCGAAACACTTATGCAAGAATAGTACAATACATTTTACGGAGCGAACCAACATTTGAAACGACCATGTTACAACAACCATTTTTAGTGACATTTTTATTATTATCCGTTCTTATTAATTCGGTTTTTTGTTAGTTACTCAATTCAAATATTAATAATTTTATGTTTAATTACGATATTAATCAAATTTGCTAATTAAAGTAAATTTTAGGAGCCAAATATAAATTTTTTGCTGGATAGATGGAAAATCCTCGTCGAATATTTTAATGAAATTGGCCTTTATGATAATATTATTATCAAAAAAAACCCGAACTGTATCTGTCTGATTATAATGCATATTACAATAATCTGAATTACGTGTGTGTAATTTTAATTACCATTAATAGATTTTACTGATTGCTTTTAATTATTGTACTGTCCACCATTTTAGTTCTGCCGATGGTACGGCAGTACTTAACATATTTTTTTTAATATTTGCTTATGTATTCATATACAAGTAATTTAATTTTTATTATTTTAGCACGTTTGGTATAACAATAAATTTAAGTGTACTAAAAGTAGAGATACATTTTTAGTATTCAGCAAATTTGATGTTATTATTCCATATACCAACATTACTGACGTATATTTTAAATATTAATACCTATTGGTACTAATACGGGATTTTATTTTAGTAGTGGCTTCTTCTCAAGAACTTAATGTAATAACATAAATTGGAATCACATTAGTTTGTTTTGTATGTACAAGTATATATTACGAATTTCATTTATCCTCTAAATTCAACTTTATCACTTCACCTACTATAGCATCTACCGACTCCTAGCTTGACTGGCAGAGAGTGGACATAGGCATTAAGTTTGCCTTCCAATAGACCTTCTAGATTTGGGTATTGTCAAAAGAGCTTTAAAATAAATAAATACTGTTACCATTGTGTATTTAAACACAATGGTAACAGTATTTATTTATTTTAAAGCTGTAATGTTAATTGTAAAGATTAATGAAGACTATTTCTACATGGTTATTTATAAACATCCAATGCGGATATTTTCGTATTTAAGGTAAAAATGAACATCCAAAAGTTAAAACTTCAGATCTTTCCCTGGAATTTTTCCATCAATAGACGTATTTTTCGACACGCCGCAAATACAATATTTTAATACGTTTTTTGAAATCATTTTGATGTGAAGAATTAAAAAATCACCGCAATTGTTAATTCTCTTAATTGAAATTGGTATTTGATATTTTATAAGTGCGCAGGAGACATCGTGAAAATCCTTCAGGGTGGCCTATGTTCATCAGTGGGCGTCTTCCGGCTGATAATTTAATATAATCATATAATTTATCGATATTTTTAGATGTGTTTCCAGATCTAACTTTTGTATTGATTTATAATCTTACTTTATATGTTTTCTCGAATTTACATTAAATTTTGAATAAACAACCACTAGAGATTAGATTTCTTGCCCGCTTTGTATGTAGTATAGTATTGGTATAAAGGTTTGTATGGTTTTTGCGCAAAGCAGACTTGCTCCTTCTAGTTATTACGCCAGTGTGCCGTTCGATAAACTTTGACCTTAGAAAGGTTGCTTCATAGAGTAAATAAGTGGCAAATAGCATTACTTTATCTGGTGAGCGTTAAGTGCACGCGTGTAAGATAATGCAACTTTTTGACGTTATTCACATCACTAGGATATTTATACAATTTTATTAAAATAATTAAACTACATTCATTGCAATTACAATTTAAGTAATAGGATTCTGTAAAAACTTAGAATGTTAGCCGATTGTACACGCTATATATCGCAAAAGTCACGGATTCGGTTGACAACTGAACTTGGGTTTCCTGTGAAGGAATCCAGGATCAACAGTTTTCATGTGACATTCACTAAATTGCACTCGGCCGGCCTGTTGAGTAACTGGCCTAGACTCTCTCTTTGGAAGGATCCGAATCTAATTGTTATATTATACATGAATTTATAAAATTAAGAGAAAATTTATAAAACATTAAATGGAAAAAAATGTTGGTCTTTTCTACGGCTCATGGTTATAGTTTGTACAGGATTTATAGTAAAGTTCAGTATTACAAACATATAATTTAAAAAAAAAAATTTAATTATAACAGTATAATGGTATCATGTCTATATAATTAGTAAAATTGAAGAAGATCAGCGAATAATTTGTTTTCCTATTTATTTTTACGTAAAATATCTTTAATGAAATTATGACAAAACTAATTATTCTAAAATAATTGTTACCTACAATCTAAATATAATATCGGCGGTCGATAAGTCTGTCGGTTGGTCCAGAATTCCTCTTTTAGAAGCATTATAAATGTAACTGGGCTAACTGAACATATAGGGTGACAGCGCAGGTATAGGAATATTTATAGATAAGAGCAGGTAATGTGGCGGTATTGGGTTAGTTTAGTCTAAAAGCAAGGTCCTACTGTAATGGATTGAACAGTTTGCGTTTAATGGTCTTATAACACGAATGTGCATTACCATAAAAAATATACCGTTAACTGGTTATTCAATACCGCATGATATTAAATTTATAAAGATAGAGTTTTTTGAACCTACTAGTAAGTTACCACGTATTATAAACTGTCTACATCAGAAGCAGACTTCACCATCCACGGCAATATTATTAATTAACATTATATGAAATTGAGGTCAAATATTAGTTGGCGATGGTTAAAAATATTAAAGATACACACAATATGAATTTTTAAATTTCTCATTCCAAATATATAAGAGGTAAGGTGAAGACTACAATGAATTTAGCTATAAATTTTTTACGATTATGTAAAAACAAAACTTAATTTTAAGTTATAAACAGCAAAAAATCTATAATATTTTCCTTTACACGGACTAAACTCATTAATAATGAAACACTGGATAAACGGAATCAAAAGCATAAAACTGCTGAATATTCTTACTATATCACTGAACAAAGACGTTAGTAATTTCTTTAAAAAAATTATCACCATAAAGAGATAATAATTTCGGCGTTTCTCTAATGGACGTGATTCGAAATAATTTGTCAATAACCCAACGTTGCTTAAACGGAATTCTGAGTATGGAAACTGAATTAGTAATATATTGATAAGATCTGTCATACAAGTGAAAACCGATGGATGATATATTCTAGATTAAAGACAGCATTTAACAAAATGTTGCGCGAGGGACTGACCAGAGCGATAATCTGCGCAAGGCGACTAACAGCAACTGATAAATTTAATGTACCACATTGTGGTAATAACTAAAATGTGTTAAACCACCCCCGATGGATGATATAATTTCTAAATAATTGAAACTCACCTAGGGAGGGATAATCTTTCACGGTTTGTTTGTCGCTGGCGGAGTGGCCTTGCGGCGGCCGCGCGGCGTCCCGCGCCCGCACGTGTACACGGTGACGTCACGCGCGCGCGCACGCACCGCCGCGTTCAAGTTCAATGTTGCCTATTAATTCCACAGCACCGGCCAACAATGACTAAATAAATTTGTATCCGTACATATATAAAAAACGATATTAGTGATATTTCTCAAGCCGGACACTATCTAGTTCTATCGCCAAACACGAGTATCCAAACAGACCTGTATTTGAAAGGCGTTGTATCTAGTACAATTACTGGTGTAACCAGAATTATCATCTGCTATGAACACAATGTGGTGTAGTGTTTACCATTCTAAAGCTCCATATTACAAGAACGCGTATCACTTACTGTCATATGAACGACCAGCTCGTCTCAACGCTTCGGGGAATTAAATATTACTACACAAATTTTTAAATCGATTATGGATAATATTTTTTGTGGTTATTATACGATTAGTATACTCAGGGTGGACTTAACTGTATAATAGTTTCTCTACTGGACAACCAAGGAAGACAAGAAATATTGTAAACAGGCGGAAAACCTAGTAAGAGCAATGATAATAAGTTGTTAAATATTTAAAATAATAACTTGTTTGTAGGAAAAATTTACTCGTTCATAACTACAATTAACTTTTAAATCAATTATCAGTTTAAATTTCTCTTTTAAAACATCATCATCATCATCATCTATAGCTCTACAGCCGCGGATGGGCCTTAGCCTGGTCAAGTAAATCTCTCCAGACCGATCTGTTTAGGGCTTTTTGCTTCCAGTTTCTTACTCCAAT
>DWLS01000416.1:0-31058 GCA_018246255.1 Pachliopta kotzebuea | reverse complement strand
GGAACAGAGAAAGCAGGGAGACAGTCATAGAATCCCTTAATATAAATAAATTTAATGTTAGCCCTTATCACAGTATTGTCTTCTCCGTCCTCAGAGAAGGCTAGAGCAATGTTTATTTATTTTTCTAAAATAATATTAAATAATGGGTGTACTAATAATATGTGAATGTAATTGTATTATGGTATGATGGAACTGACATGATTTTCTATTAAAAGTTCCAAAATAAAAAGAAAAAAAAATTAACATCAGTTTAATACCAAAATGTGTAAGATATAATATAGGTTACTATCAGGTGACCATAGTAACCTATATGCCCTTTTGTATTATTAAGGCACCAGTGATTTTATTAACAGCTCATTAAAATAAAATGTAGTCTTGCACGAGAGGAAACAATAAAAATGTATAAAAAAAAATAGTAAAATTAATATCTTCAGCAACTCTAGATCAGTCGTAGAACTTCTGCGAAGCTCCTCATCTTTCCACCCCTTGCATACGGAGTCCGAGCAAACATCCGAAAACTTCATCTTAATAAAACGGTTAAACTATTTTGGGTTAGAGCTCATGTCGGAATTGCAGGTAACGAGCGTGCGGATGTATTGGCTAAAGATGCTGCGTTGCATAAAAAATCAACACCTGACTATGATCAATGTCCCATTGCTTACATAAAACACACAGATTACAAACTCGTAACAATTAGAGTGATAAATACACATAAAGCAATACAGCGGCGGTAACAAAAGCATTTCTTCCCAATACCGACAAAGCATATGCACTGTTAAAAAGTAAGAAGTTAAATCCGGGCTTTGGCCAATATCTACACAAATTTAAACGCAAAGACATACCGTTTTGAGCTTGTGATCCTAACATTGAAGAAAGTATTATGCACCTTCTTATAGATTGTCCAAAGTATTCAAGGGATAAAACAGATATAGAGATGAGAATGGACATGAAGATAAGTAAAGAAAATCTAAGTGAAATAATGTCGCATAATAAAGTACTTTTAAAATTTATGGAAAAGATTACACTGGATGCTGTTAAAAGAAATAATAATTAGCAAGTAACAATGTACATTTATCAACTTTTGCGATTAGTAGATAGAAATTATAAAAAAAAAAGTATTTTATAAGCAGACAAGGTCTCCGACTATAGTCCGAGGAATAAAAGAGTATATTCAAATAAAAAGAAATATGAAGAATGGGGGCGAGAAAGTAGGGACAAATACAAAAAACAAAAAGAGAGAAAAGAAAATAATATAAATAAAAGGCCCACGTCACGAAGTAGAATACTAATTAAAACAAATATCTTGCACTACTGTTTCTCAGATGAAGGAGGACCTGCGATCAATATCACATAGGTCTCTGACCAGTTGAGGTCAACAACAGCTCACCCCGAGATGTACTTGGCAGCAGAGAAGGGAGACTCCGGTGAGTTCAGTAGATCCCGGGACCTTCTGCAAGGCACTGAGGATGACTACCGATGAGGTTTTAGTGAGCATCAATCCCGGATAACCCTGACTACTCCTCAGTAGTAGGGTATCTTTTGAAGATTACCCCCGCGACAAAAAAAAAGGTCTCCGACCCTAATATCTAAGAGACCGCCAATGCCAATAGAAAACAGAATTTTTCTTTTTTACGTAAGAAAGTATCTGCAAAAAACAATACTTATTTTTTCATTAATTTTGTTCAAATAAAAAATTACATTATTTTACTACGATTTCTTAAAAATATAGTTTGTGTGAAACCTTCACATTCTCATTTGAATACAAATAAAAACTGGTATTTATATACAACTTGTGTAAAACGATTTTGATGATTTAGGGTTGAGTACTGTTATTGCAAAAACGTTTTACTTTGTTGGTTATTTTGTATAATTAATTAGTCACGAGCCTTTATGTTTTATATTTCCATATCGTTATTATTGTAAAATGAGTAATGTTTAGATCTTTAATTTTTCTTATTAATTACCTCTTTAACCTTTTGAGGAATTTCGCATATTAGTGTGGGAACTAAGTAACGAGAAATGCGTTTGTCGTAAAAATTGTAAATTGTTGAAATTAAATTTTTTTTCATAGAATTTCGAGTGTTAATTTTGTGTAATTTTTGCACATCTTCCTTAATATAATTTTCAGCAAGCAATAGATATTTCACTTTTTCATGTATTGACATAATTTGAGTGCTTAAATAATGCAGAGCGATCTTCACAATTACATATCTACATAGTTCTGATATACAAATGTTAACATTCATATATTTATTTACAATTTAGAATAAGCCAGTACCGTATTTTTAGACTACTTATGCACTTTTTGTTAAACAAATATTAACAATCATTTGGGTGTGTTATAGTCCGAAGGAATATCTATAAGATTTTTCTTAATCAATCATTTAATACGACTCCTACATTAAAATAATTATGCTATTAAAATAAATTTTTCTTAAAGCCATTTCATAAATCTGAGACTTTCATATAAGAACGATAAAATATACTTTGCCAAATAAATTCTTTGTCAGTTTTCGACACAAGTATTTTATTTAGTACAAAATAATAACCGCCTAGTTTTTTACTAAAACTGATAGAACCGTGTAATAAAATAATTTAGTTTATAAGTTTACTTCTTTACGTGCCGCTGTTGGGGTTAACTTATAAATAATAATAATCATCATCATCGTCAAAAGATTTATGTTCACAGCTAGACATAATTGTCTCCTAATAATAGGGGTTTTGGGCCATCTCCCACCACACAGGCCCAATGCGAGTTGGCGGGGAACCAGAGCTTCGTTTATTGATCAGCATGATGCACCACAAGCTGGTGAGGTTGGATTGGGCAACCGTGAGTTGAGTAAGACCCCTTACACCCCCCAATAATAATGATAATATAATTTAATTAACCAACTCTAAAAATTTTGACACTGTCTCAGCGAGTCCTAAGAAACTTTAGCAACGCACAAGCACATTTGTCTTGCCCAAGAGTTAAGACCATAAGAACATGATGCTGTATACATTTTATTTAAAAACTCATTTATACAATACAATCGTCAAAAGGTAAACTTGTTAGTTGTCGCTTAGTTGAAAGATAGCGTATTCACAATGAAAAATTTTCCGTGTTTTCGCGCGCTTTTACAACTTCTATTACACTTTGGTGTCGAAAATTAGAATCAGAAGCTATGTTGCGTATGTAGATAATCATATTTAAAGCTATTCAATAAAATTATAAATTAAAACAGTTAAACTTTTCAATAAAAACTTACTTCTTATTGGTTTTCCTTATAACAGTAGCATTTATCATACAAAGATTTCCTGGAAAATAAAACCTGGTTATAGGATAGCGGAATCAAATTTTAATAATTACTTTGAAAATAACAATAAATCACAAACCCAGGAACACATCCACTTTTCTGTGGTAAAATCTAACCAAACCTCTAAGGAGTTGCGAACTCAAGCGTAGTGAAAATCTTTTTGTAGCACGGCCGGATTCATTGGTCATTACTTCAAGCAAATCATCACTAAAAAAATTATTACCGCGTATTAATTAACGACTATTAATTACAGGGCGTTTTTATTTAAATATAATCTCAATAAAATGTATTAGTTACCATAGTGTTCGAACATCTTGTGACCACAATTGCCTTTCAGTAATACTTGCAAAACGTAATGGCCACGAATCTGCGACCCAACATAGGTAAAATTTCCCTCCTCGTTTTAACGAAGCTTCTGGATAAAACATATTAATTGAAATAGTTTATCCGAGAAATAAAAACTTGCCGTCGTCACTATACGAAAAAGAGTTAATCTTTTGGCGGCAAAAGTGAGTAAAAAAGTCATAGAGCTAAAGAGAATAAACCTCCATTTGGTCTATGACACCTTAGAAAATCTTACAGTTTTTTTCGATAACAATGTTATTGATTATATTGTAATGAGAAGTTCTTACAGCAAAATACAAAGAAAAATAACAGGAACATTATCCAGTAATATTGAATAATATAAAAAAAAGTCTCCATAAATTCAAGTAATTTATAAGTAGATAAAAATTTATGTGCAATTCGATATTTTTTTTAATTACCTATTAAACGATTTTTTTAATCTAAACTAATTAATATGAATTTATTACTAAATATAATTCCTAATGATAATGATTCTAAATAAAAAAAAATGGTTATAATTATTAGCACAGTTGATATAAAATTTACGCTTATAAGGAAGGTACAACAACACAATCGTTAATCAATTGTTAGTGTTTAATGGAAGACAAATGTTTTTGAAGATCTTGATAGAAAATCATTCCTTCAGCTTCCAAAAGTGTTTATTAATATTTTTTATGATAATTCACCTTATTACATGACCCTGGTTTCATATAGTTTTATAAACCCTACTTTTATTGTATAGTACTCATATATCTAAATTAGAAATACTCTTCTATACTATTTCACTAATCATTAGTTTAAGTGTAATATAAAAACCGTAAGAATTAAATTAAAAATGACATAGATTTAAAAACCTTTATTAAGGCAAACACAATTTTTAAATCTTTATCGAAACAAATAGGAAACCAAGTTTAACTCGGCTCTACAATGTATAAAACTGTTTTAAATTTATATATGTAGTGTTAAATTATTTTTAAATTTCTCTAACCAAAAAAATAAATATATGAACCAAACAAATTTCGTTTTTATTTAGTGTGTATTATCTTCGAAATTTCATGACCAGTAGGGAGGGGAACAAGGTTGTGAATTCATGAAAAATAATGATTAGATTAGTAAAACTTAACGATTTATAATCTCCGATGTTAAGAACAGCCGGCGACAAGCACAGTAATCCGAATTAGTGTCACTGGCGCCAAGAGAACAAATTTTTAGACATGTGTACGTCAGTTTTACGAATTTAATGATAAATTATTTATGAAAAAAATAATAGATAACACGCCCAATAATCAACTAATAATTTATTAAAACTAAACATATTATTCTACAGCACTTATAATTCAATGTAAAGTTAAAAGATTTTTTCTCAATAATCAAATTAACTTCTTGACACTTAATAGACAAGATGGATTCTCTTAAATTTAGGTATTTTCCTGGATTAGAATTCATTCAAATATTCATAAATCCACACTTCCAGTTTACTTAGTATTATGTTTAAGGACTCAATTGCTCCAAATGAGCAGTTAGTCGTTGAATAGTGTTTTTATTGATTTGACCTTTTGTAATACCATCTTTCAAAGCATTTTCCAAAGTAATTTTTGCTTCGTCTATTTTATCATCAAGAATTTTAATGTCTATTAAGCGAGAATAAGCAAAGCCTAAGGAGCCCGATGTAATATTTTTGTTTGTTTTCAAGGTGTTTATAACTTTCTCAATTGGTTGTGGATCCTTGCGGGCGAAGCTTTCTTGTAATAAACGTTTGTATAAAATAATATTATGATTGCTCAAATATTGATTCCAAAGTGACTGTGCTTCATTATCCTTGCCAGCTAGAATATATTCC
Organism: Pachliopta kotzebuea; assembly: GCA_018246255.1. Taxonomy (NCBI): domain Eukaryota; kingdom Metazoa; phylum Arthropoda; class Insecta; order Lepidoptera; family Papilionidae; genus Pachliopta; species Pachliopta kotzebuea. The sequence goes on along the minus strand of DWLS01000416.1, from coordinate 25,577 downwards.
ATCCATAGTAAGTTTGCCGGTGAAGTATTTCCTTTTGATGCAGCTAAATGTACAAGTTCTTGGTCTAAAAAAAAAGTACTTATTAAGTATAGAATGAAATGTAGCTTACCATACATTCTAATTAGAATTACTTAAGTAATCTTCATCACTAGTTTTGGTAATAAATTCATTAATTACTTATTACAAATAAATACCATTTTATAAACAAACTGTAACATATGGTACTAGATAGTATATAAAAACTGTACTGTACTATTTTTAAGGTCACTTATTTTTTTAGATAAATAGGTAAGAGCAAAAAGTCAATTAAGTTGTACATGTAAACAGAAGAAAATGTAAGTTGTTTGTAGGAGTCAAAAAATGCAAATTAACATTTGTATATATTACACAGGTTGTCAATTTCATATGGTGTTACATTAAAGAGCTTTACTAACATAGACCACATTATCACTTAACACCAGATGAGATTGTAGTCAAGCATTAACCTGTACCTTGGTAAAAAAAAATGTTTAGTAAAAATTAAACTGAATGGTGCAGCATAAATGCCCAGAATGCTCTACCATAGTTGACAGGCAGAATATAGTACTACCGTTATTTCACTAAAATTACTATATGTGGGTAAGGAGGTAACCTGGAGGATACAAAAACAAAACTGTACTGCATGTGATCCCAGTATTGAAACAGTGTGACTTAAATAAGCTGTTATACAAATATATACATACACTTATTGAGAAGTCCCTCATTTTTCACTATAAAGGTGAGATTGTCGTTTCGGGGAAACATTTGAATAACTTTTTGGATGTCATCTTTAGTGTTTGCAGCTTGAAGGTTAGTAAGTAAACTCTCAAGGTATTTGGGAGCTTCACCTCTTTTAAACAAAGCCCATGTCAACTTATCGTCAAACTTAAGTTTTTTTTTCATTGATTGGCTCAAAACATTATTCAATGATTCCACCTTTTCAACATCTCCATCTTTGGATAGGGTATCAAGCATAACATTTATTATTTTATCATCAGGGGTAATGCCATCTTTAATAAATTTTATTGTGCAATCAACTGCTTTAGCCATTTCACCATTTTTTAACATAGTTTCTATAGTATCAGAAACATTGGCTTTAGTATTCTGTGAATTGGCAATTTTCTGTGTTGCAACTTCAATTTTCTTCTTCGTTGTCTTTACAGGAGGTTGCTGTTCCGGTATAATAAATGGCACTTCTCTGTTTTGAGATTTCAGATGGTTGCCAAGGTGTAACAGAAACTGATTGCTCGGTGTTTCACCATCCTCTTGGAGCATTGTCCACAAACCTAGAGCCTTATCAGTCTCATTGGCTTTACAATAAGCTACAAGTAAATGGTAGAAAATGTTTGTGCGATCAATAAATGAGAGTTCTTTGGTCGCCTCCAGCAGTCCCTCTAGGTACTCTGGTTTGCCTTCCTGTAAATATATATAATTTAATTTCAGAAAGTATAATAGAATATATACATAAACTATGAACACATTTTTTATGTAAGAAGAAAACCAGACAAGCAAAATATTCACTGCAACATTACGTATTAAAGTATACACCACACCACATTGTTCTTGTTGCTTTGAAAAATAAAATATTAAGTTGTCCAAGTAATTTCGCTATCTATCCCTTATCTTTAAAACTGGGGCACAGTAATGTTTGTATACTGCTACTTGGCGGGAGAAACAAACGATGTTGCCGAAGACCGTTTTAACGGCACCTAAACTTAAGCAATAGAGAGACACTCCAGTAGCAAATTTGAAATTTTCTAAATTTTCAGAAATATGTTCATTGATGTTTCTCAGTTATTGCTGTACTATTTTAGAACTGATTCATACGAAAGAATAGTTGAAATCTTAATTACTTAATTTGATCAAGTTAAATCTTAAGACATTTTGATAAATACTGGTAAAAGAATTTTTAAAACACACCTCCACATAACGTTGGCATGCATCTTCTATTTTCTTCGGTCTCTTATAGAGACCCGGAGTTTCCAAAATTCGTCGAGCTTGTCTCAAACGACCACATTCTATAAATGCTAGTGCCAAGTCATGAAGTATGTTCACTTCTCCATGTATCTAAAACCAAATTATGAATAACTTTTAGATTCAAAATTATTACTAGATATTCTTTGTGTTATATTAAGGGATAGTCTCTATTCCAGGGACTGATTTTAGCAGCTCACAATAGCCACGCGTGTACTAATACAATGGCGGGAGAACACGAGAACACCAGACAATCTCTGTGTTACAAGGTTTGTCACTGTACTACCAAAGACATTTAAAGTATGCAATTCAATACCTACTTGAGTACTGAGGTCCGCTAACCACTGGAGTTTAGTCGCATCTTCCTTCAATATGAGTGACTTCATCAACTCGCCTTTCCATGGAGTGCTTCTGTACTGTTTACAGCAATATTCAAACTCTTTCAATGCAGCCTCTATGTCATTTTGCAACAAATGCACTTTAATCATGGGGCCAAGTACTACATTAGAAGGCTCAATGTAATTGTTCTCTATCAATATTTTGGTCATCTCTTTTACCTAAAAAAATTACAAATACTTATAATTCTTACTTTACTTCTAATTTAATCTAATATTTTTTTATGATTCTTAGCGACAAAACGAGCAGATCGGTCGCTTCGTGGTGACTTTTATGCTATCTCATAATTGTCATGAGACAATATGTGTCACATTAATAACTTTATTAGATTTTTGGAGAGCAAGTTAAATAGAGCAATATTTAACTAATCATAATACTCCTCAAACTGGAACACATAACCGGAATCAAAGTGAGAACGTAAAACTATTTTGTTACTATTCTGCTTTATATAACAATAACTTCAATCTCTACATAAATAATACTCATTTGCCATAAAGCATTACAGATGATTTTTTGTTATAACTATAAAATAAATGTAACATACTTTATTTGCATCTTTTGCCTCTGCCAAAGTGTTTAGCATTTGCCATGATTTGGAACTTATCATGAAACCAGTTTTGTCATTCTCAGTCAATGGTTTGTTTTCAGACAAAAATTTAACAGCCTCTTCATATTTGTTTGATCTCACTAAAGCGTACGCGAATTGTAAAATTTTATAAGTATTAAATACAAAGTTCGGTTCTTTAGTAGATATTTGATTTTTAAACTCCATTGCTTTGTCAATGTCATCATTCTGTGCATAAAAGTCAAAAAGCTGGGCAAGAGTTGGAATGGTCAGTTCAAAATTGGTTGACTTCAAATAGTTCAAGTGTTTATCTAATTTTTGTACATTATTTTCTTTCATGTATGCAGTTATCAGCTGTTTTTGTAAACTATTAACATTAATACCACCTTTAGTCATCATTTTATTCAACAGATGTTCCAACTCCATACTATTCCTAGGGATGGCGCGTTTGGGGCTTTCAACAGGGGCCATTTCTAATTCAGAGGTCAATTTAGATAGTAGCTCTGATATATTCGTGGTCATGTTCTCTCCTAGAAACTGTTCTATTTCTTTAGCATATTCAGTGGTAATAGATAGACCTTTAGAATGTAATGCTACTAAAAGCTGTTCACATAAATCTGGATGAATTAAATTTTTTATTGCTGTTTTAACAATATGACCTATTTCTTTACTATAAATATCATCTTTTTGTGTTTCATCATTTGAAGTTTCTATCACATTATTATGGGGCTGACTGAGAACATGCAGTATAGTAATGAATGATTCAATGTCTTTAGTTTTGTTTAAAGCATTGATTAAAGACCTGGAGATCACTGAAAATTGTCCTCTTAGATTGTATTGCAGAGCAATATCTGCAGCTTTCTTAATGTTACCTAACTCCAAAAGTTCCATCATTACATTCCTTGCACTATGTATTGCAGGTATGTTAGAAATTTGAAGTTTTAGTATAACATTTTCTGGTGTATCTTTATTGATTATGTATGGTATTACATAATGCCTAAGAGTTTCACCGGATGGTATAAAACCTTCACTAGACATGTCTCGAAGAATTTGCAAAAGCCCTTCTTCATCCCCTTCTTTCCCCTTATGTGCAAGTATGGGCCAATAATAATGTTGGCGTAACTCAAACCCATATTTTTGCAGTTCTTTTAAAAGTGATCTTGTAAATTCAGGCTCATTCAATCGCAAAGCTGTCTCAGCAGCAATATACAGTGCCTTTGGAACGATACCGTCTTTTTGTAACTCCATGCAAGTTTTGAGCACATTTTCTGGTGACTTGTTGACTTTTAATAAGTGCTTTACAAAAAATGCACCTTGGTAAGGTGTGTTATCTGTACTAGTTGAGTTTGGCATTATTTTCATAATTTTTTTAGCTGTCTCTTCCTGTCCCTTGTTTAATAATCTTAAAATATGATTGCATAAATCAGTAACATATCCATGGCTGTTTTGAAGATGCGGGAAAAGCTGGTCGATTTTGTCACCATGGCCTCCAATAGCAAGATGTTCAATTATTTCTAAAATGTCCTGAAATAGTCACAATATAATACATGGTTGAGAAAGTGTAAAATTATTCTGCTTATGAACCAATTTCAAAAACAAAAAAGCAGATTAAGTTTTCTAAACATTTAAAAAGTATTGATCAAATTAACAACAAAACAAAATGTTCAGGAAGATTTACTATCTGTGAACTTTATTTGTGTGTCAATACACATAAAAATATAACGAATTATATCACATATTGGCAATGTGATATTACCAACCATTTTCCTACAGTTTAATTTCATATTAGGCTGAATGGTAGGAGAAATTATCTACAAAGAGTATTCATTGTCATTATCATCATTTCACTTTGTTGTTGTGAAACTGTTTGCTGAACATGTCTTTAATTAGTTTTGAAAAAATAAAAATGAAACTTACCTTATTACTCAAAAAATAACTTTTATCATTTGCTGTTTTAATCACACTTTCTATGCTTGTAATGTCTCCTTTTTTAGCATAGCCACAGGCCAATAATGCATATGTTCGGTTGGTTGGTTGAAGACCCGCAGCAGCCATAGTTTCCAGCACAGCTTTGGCACCCTCAGTGTCACCGTGGAATGAATGACCCATTACTAATGCATTCAAAACCGGTTCTGACACAGGATGTTTCAATTCCCTCATCCTTTCTAAGATTTTAGTTGCACCATCTATATCTCCTTCTTGGCAGTAACGCCACATAAGTCTTTGATAGGTAACCCTGGAATAATGATAATTTTTTCATTGTGGAGTATAATTAGCTCATTGTTCATTATTTAATTTATATAATCATAATTAATAAATAGGACATCAATGTTTTTTTAACAATACTAAAAGTACTTATTTTGTTGTATTAAACTTTTTAATTTGTTATAAAAATGCTACCTTAATGACTTTTTGATTCATATGACTAAAGATAAGTGGGGTCAAAATATTTGAAAAGGACAAAATCTGCAAAATAATTCCAAATTTAGAAAAATAAATACTTTACGCTTATTTTTAATAATTCTGGAAATCAAAACAAATATAAAAAATATTTGAAAGCATTTACTATTTCTTAGGAAACTATTATAATTTGGATTTACCTGTTTGGTTCCAATCCTTTGGTTTCCAGCTCTTCAAGAAATTTGGCAGGTGAAAAAGGATGTTCATTTTCTACATAAACTCTTAACAAAGCATTGTAATGGGATATATCCATAGGGATACCTCTTTCTGTTAAGACACTCCAAATTTTTTGCACTAAAAGTGTTCTTTGTTCAGGAAGCTCTTCCGGTACAAGCTCACCTGAAAATAGCATTAATGCAATAACATAAAACTAAATTTTAAAGATTTTATGGCTTTTACTTTAATTTGTTATTCTAAATGCATTATATTATTTAATAGAAATTTAAATTATTATTTTTCATTGATAGTTCTGGACTTCAAATTCATAAAACCAGAAAAGGGTAAAGCAAGCATTTAAAAAATGTACATTAATACAGAACAAAACAATATTAATTATTTACCACAGCATCGTATAACCAGCAGTGACTGTGAACTTGTGATATCACTCTTTGCACGAATTTCATTGAATACTTCATCAATGTCCCTTTTAGTGATTCTTCCAAATCTACGCACTTCGGAATCCAACCTTTGCAGCAAGGGTTCAAGAGTTTCTGTCTTTTTAGATGTTGCATAATCTCTTATGAGAACACTGGACAAAACAAAAATATGTTACATACATATATTTATGGAGACAACAAAAAACACAAAATTGTAAAATAAACATATAGATTTAAATATAAAATTATCATAATTCCATATACATTTTGGGTTCTGGCCGATGTGCACTACAATAGTACAAAAGGCTATAAGCTCCTCTTATTTTCTACCTACTAAATGCGAAATTTTGATTTTTATGAGATCTAATTGTTTCTTTCCTTATTATCTATTTGATTATTGTAGATAATAAATTTTATACATAGATACAACACAATACTTCCAAATTTATTCATAATATGGTTTTGTTTTTAAATTATTATGTATAATTTCTCAGTTTTTGTTAATAAAACTAATAATAATCGTTATTATAAATTAGGTGTTTACTTAAAGTATAATTTTTTTAAGTTTGATAAAACAAAATCATGTATTTTGATGTTTAATAGATTGATATTAATTAATGTACTTACTTATTACTTGCACAAAGTGCTTTGGCATTAAGTAAATTAGCTTCGGCAGTTTTAGAAGTATTTAGAATTATAGTTCTTGCTGCACCTGTAAAATATCGAACAAACTTTGTCGAACGTAATAATGAGGACATTTTTATTTTAATTGTTTAGCACATCAATAAGAAGTTATATATTTTATTAATGGTTTCGGATTATTAAACAGACAAGAAGGATATTTTAGGTTATTTTATTATGTCACATTAAAAAGACAGACAGCACAGATAAAACGAATATTGTGAAAGAAATAGATAATTGACTTCCGGTAATAATAGTCATAAGCATCATAATTAACATATCTAAATTATATTATTTTCAAACTAAAATATTTATGACAATATCTTTTAGTCTTTTGTGATTTAATAGTTTATAGCGAGTAGAAAAGTAAATGAGTAAAAATCTCTACGGGGAGTGGAGTACTTTTTGACATATAAAATAAAAATAAATCGCATACAATAATTTTAAAAAGAAATATTTAAAAATATTGATAACATCAGTGCCTCAACAAAATTTTATAAATTTATAATAGTTAAAAAGTGGCTTGATATTAAAAATTATACAATATTATCTGTTACTAAACAACCATGACAGAAATTGCAAGTTTTTTGAGTTGATATCTATAATTATTATCAACGTTACATGACCTATGTCATCTATAGTTGTAAGCATAAAACACTTTAAAATAAAGTTTGAATTGTAGATTCAATTCAGATAAGTGCATCATTGGCGAAACTGCTGTCGTAGCCAGATCTTAAGGCAGTGAATAATAATTTTATTTTCTCGTAACCTCCATATTTTGGATTGAAAATGGTATGCTTTTTTTATATTTTCTCCAGTTAGTCCGTTATTTGACATTGCTTTGACCTTTAACACACCTCGGTCTCGTACTTTCGTAACTTTGAAGATAAATTTCTAGAATGGTCGTAAAATTATTTATGACACTTTTAATGCCGGTCGATCTAATTGTTTTATTTAATACTTTGCAAATTAAATAGAAGTGGGGATTATTATCAAATGATGATAACCGTATCGTATAGAATGATGTTTGATCTCATATACCAATTACAATCGGCATGGCATGTTGCTGCGGTTATTCCGAAACTTTGGACACTACAAAAATAGTAGCCATTGCACCGACTTTGACCATGGTAACTTTTTAAATTTGGTTTCAAAGATCAAGGTTGCCTTTATGTGGCAATTTCAAACAATCTCACTTTAAAAATATATATTTTTTTGCTTTATATACAATTTTAACATTATAATAATTTTACTAATAAATACTGTAAAATATTATAGTTTTAGTGTTAAGATTGTGATTTTTGTATTGAATACCCTTACACTCACCTTTAAAAGATTTAATTTCATATATAATGTAAAAAATTTTAATCATTTATAGTGAAGTGGTAAATTTTGTTTAAAATTGATGTACTTTATTATTTTTCAGGCTGCACCTATTAAGGTTGTTGTAACTGGGGCGGCTGGCCAAATTGCCTACTCTCTCCTTTACCAAATTGCTTCTGGTGCTGTATTTGGACCTGACCAGCCAGTATATTTGCACCTTCTGGATATTGCTCCGATGATGGGTGTTTTAGAAGGTGTGGTGATGGAGCTTGCTGACTGTGCATTACCACTGCTTACTGGTGTTCTTCCTACTGCTAATCCAGAAGAAGCTTTTAAAGATGTTGCTGCTGCTTTCTTGGTTGGTGCTATGCCTAGACGAGAGGGAATGGAGAGAAAAGACTTGCTATCTGCCAATGTCCGCATTTTTAAAGAACAAGGTCAGGCACTGGATAAAGTAGCCAGAAAAGATGTCAAAGTCCTTGTTGTAGGTAACCCTGCCAATACAAATGCATTGATTTGTTCTAAATATGCACCATCTATTCCCAAAGAAAATTTCACTGCCATGACTCGCCTTGATCAGAATCGTGCACAGTCTCAGTTAGCAGCAAAATTAGGTGTGCCTGTCCAAGATGTTAAAAATGTTATAATTTGGGGAAATCATTCTTCGACACAGTTCCCAGATGCTTCCAACGCTATTGTAAAGATTAACGGAGCAGAAAAATCAGTTCCTGCTGCAATTAATGATGATGAATATTTAAAGACCTCATTTGTGAGTACTGTACAAAAACGTGGAGCTGCAGTAATAGCAGCTAGGAAGATGTCTTCTGCACTTTCTGCTGCAAAAGCAGCATCAGATCATATGAGAGATTGGTTTTTGGGTACAGGTGACCGTTGGGTCAGCATGGGTGTTGTCTCTGATGGCTCATATGGCACACCTCGTGATACCGTTTTCTCTTTCCCTGTAACTGTCAGTAATGGAAAATGGAAAATTGTTGAGGGCCTAACTATCACTGATTTTGCCCGTCAAATGTTAGACAACACTGGAAAAGAATTGGCGGAAGAAAAGCAGGATGCTTTAGATGTTTGCAAGGATTGAATGTATTTTTAAGCATAATTATTAAATGAGCTATGAGCCGTAGTGATTATTTTATTATTAATGTATAAAGTGTGCATGCTTAGAGCATTTATTAGGTTTTTTGGATTAGTTTTAAATTGTTGAATCATGGTTATTTTTTTTTATTATTTTTATGTGATATTAAAGCGCAGATGATATTATCCAAAATTTAGGAATAAAAGTACATGCAGTGAAAAGCTTTTTTTTTTAATTGGGTAGAAATTAGAACATGTTATGTAATAGTATTTCAATTACATCATTTGCTGGCATTTTTTTTTTCATTGAAGTCTTATCTCCTTGTTCATTTAGTTATTCAACAGTTAAAGAAAATGAAGTTTCAAGGAAGTTATTTTTCAGTTTGGTTTTTGAAATATTGTGGTATGTATTCTTTTTATAAAGTGGTAATTAAGTTTTAATTTTTTGGTTATTTATATATAGGTGAACACAAATCACTGTTGTAGGTGTACCTATAAAAATAATAAATTTTGGAAAACATTGCTAATGTTATAATTTAGTTTAGAGACATGCAAAATTCATTTACTATCTATGGTAATAGGCTATGATAATTTTAACTAATGCTAATAATTACCGCTTAATAATATGTTTTCTTAACACTAAAGAATTTTTTTCATAGCTCAATATATTTCCAAGTCTCTGGTTTCTGTCGTTTTAAAATAAAACTACCTTTACTTAACATCTCAAGATAGATTACATCTCGACAATTGTTAGCCCAGGGAGAGTTTAGCCTATCAAGCCATAAGATAAAAGTTACTTGAACACTAAAGTATTATATATCCATTACCAGAAATTTATTCTGTTAAAATGTAATATAAATCTTATCGCATATTCTAAAAATGCTATCGTGATAGTATCACTTGTTGACTGTGGTATGGTTAGGTTAAGCAAATGTTATCTTTACAATTATTTTTTTTTCGTCAGATATAATCTTACTACGGAACATTTAAAACACAGCAGTACTGTAAAAGAGTCACAACAAAAAATATATTAATCACATTTTTTAATGGCCTACCTATTGCTTTGCAGATACTATCATGACGTTGTAAATTAAATTATCTCTGCATATCTTTCATGCAATGTTTAGTACCTACTAACAATCATTATGAAAATTGATTGAATACCGTGATGGTCATCTACTCCGCCATCTGGTGATGAGTTACAATAATTTTTGGTAGCAATTTTGTCCTGTGTCAGTTTGTTAGATAAAAAACAATCAAAATCATCTGTTTCTATTAAACTGTTATAAAAAAGCTTAACTCATGCCCATACTAAAGATATTTTCAGTGAGAGTTTTCTTAAAATAAATTCAGCCGTTTTGAGATTATCTAGAACAGACATTTTTTTGACTTAATTGTAAACTGGAAAAATTCGTATGAATTAAATAAAAGGTACATTTTTTATAACCTTATATAATTTCTTCGTATAGATTACATTGGCCATGATTAGTACATGAACCATTTTTAATTATTACTGGATCTGTCAGTAGTAATTTGTTATATACAAAATTTATTTTAATAACATCACTTAACCTCATATTCTATATATTGGTATTATTTTTTGTAGACAAAATTAACGTTATTGAAGATTTATTACATAATGATCTATACACTTATTACTTAACGAATGAAGTATGTAAAATTTGTTGCGTAAGTATTTATCGGTAACCTTGAACTTTGTAGACGTAATGTTAGTGAGGCGGCATAGCTTTATCATTAACGTTAGACATTGACTAAGTAGATTTATCGTAATTGTAATCGTTAGATATGTAATATGGTGGTCTTATCTCAAATACCGTACACGCAACAGTTGCATGGCAAACGAATTATTGTAGTTAAATAACTATTTACAAGCTATAATTAATTGAGAAGTTATTTTCTTTGTTTATTCATTTTGACCTGCTGTCTCTATTTTAGTTAGGTTAAGAACAAGCCTATAATTCCGCCGATGTATGAACAAGCATAACAATTACTATTTACGCGAAATATATAGAGATGAAGATAGTTACTACGGCACATCTCTTCCCAGTGATCGTCTACCAATCAAGTAATAGAGTAAATTGTAGATAATTAAAGGTTATAGTAGTTAGTATAATTATTAGAGTAAGGAGATTTAACATCTTATATCGTACGGCGAAGAAATCAATTTGATTGTTGGTAAACATCTTACCTAACGCCTTATCGTTAAAACATACTGCTCCGTGTTGCCACTTTCTTGCTAATTTTTTCAGTGTGGTCTGATTTGTATATATTATGTTGAAAAGTGTAACTAAAAGTTGCTTCCATAATAATTTGATATTAAAGTAAGGTATAGAGAGTCAATAAAATTCAACTGTTTTCTGTTGAGAGTAGGACTTTTCGGTGTTTATTAATAGTTGGTTAATTTTTTTATACAATAATAATAATTATTTATAACAGGCTTTTGATGTTTTATAACATTAATAAAACAATACTACTTGCACTATAACTATTATTTTATGATTGTTGTTTATCAGAAATTGGTTGTACAGACCATCGTATCATTATTTGTAGGAAATTGAGTTGAAAAAACATTAGCTATAAATTAATTTTAAGGGCCCTGTAGGGCACTATAAGACAAACTATTTTTTTAAAAAAATGATAGGATGTAATTAAAAGACGAAGAAGTTTAATTATTAAACATAAAAATATATCTAATTTTATTAATAATTACCATTATAAAAATTAGGGATCACAGATTCAAATACATTAAAAATATAATATTAAATTATTAAGGATTCATGGAGTTTTATATTAAGTTTCTTCGATATCATTAAGATCTAAAATCTCAATGCAAGGTGAAGCTTATACAAAATTGTTGACAATTAGTGAAAATTGTTGTTGACAATCAGTGAGTTCAGTATTATTCATTAAAGCTACGTGATGTATTACTCGATAACTTTTTACAAATTAACGAATTCATCGTAATAATAATCATAACAATTTGGTAAAGAATGTACAACTACACAGATAATCTTTATATATTATATATATAGAGAAGATTTACGATAATTAGAATTCTATGTAAACATTTTGGCGAATATTAGACTTTAATCAAACTCATCATGTGGTAATTACGATGAAAATATAGTTAATGCTTTCACTATTACATAAGAACCTACTTACTACATATAAACCACCGTCTCGTAACTCTATTATTAACGTTATGTAGACACAAGAATTACCTTCCCCTTTTCATAAAAGTAACTAAATATCATCACTATTCTGTTAAATAATTTTGAATACTTAATATGTTATTAATTAAATAATTACCTGTGTTTTAAAAACTTGCTAATATACGACATAAATCTGTTAGAGAATTCTGAAGTTAGGCGATAACGTAAAACAAAATATGCTATCGATCTGTGAATTATTATGAAACCTAATAAACCGATTATTTGCATGTAATAAGTATCGTTTGCCATTCCTACGTCTCTGAGTAATATTCTAGGATCGGAATACAGACAGAAGACGTCTTTGCATTCCATCATAGGTCTCTTTTGGTACAAGGCAATAGACAGTCCTGACAACCCGTAACGTAGGTAAGATAAAGACATTAAGATTTTCATTCTCGTTTCTATGAAAGCTCCGAAACCCATGCCATAACAACAAAGCACTAACAGCGGAGATACTATAGCTGGTCCAATGATTGAGCCATTCTGAAAACAGACATTAAATATATTTTCTTATGATGATATATATAATAATCTCTTATGAACACTCTGAACTGATTCATCTGGAATTAGTAGAGGGTGTTCCACTTAAATTTAAAAAGATTGTATTAAAAGGTCTTCCTAAAATATATTGGACATATAATTTGAGAGTCCGTGCATTAAAATACTATTGTTATATATTAAAATAATATTTATTTTTCATACAGAAGATGAGTTTGTATGATATCGATTAATCCGACTAAGTAAAATTCCAGAATTTTTTTTTCCTGTGATGTTAAGACTAAGGCGATTAACAAATTTAGTGCAATCTATGACCAGCTGCGGATTTGATCAAGTTGAAATGATAATTAGATTTTATATGTAAAGACAACATTATAAAATACTACGAACAGAAGAGTAAAAATTAAATAAATAATTCAATCTTCGTGTCAAATATAAAATTACAAAGTACTAACCGTAGCATTAAAAACAGAGCCGACTACAAGCCCAAGACCTTCGGAGCAAATGCCAATTAATATTGCACATATAACGAACAAAAAGAAACGCTCCCATTCAAGTAGCTGCCCAGACATAATGTACACAATGCCAAGGAACAGTGAACCAAAAAGCACCTGTAAAATTAAAGAAAATTGAGTGGTTTACTTCTTTTTAAATGGCAGATAGGTTACTTGTAACACGAAGTTCCCTGGTTCGTTTTCTAGGCCACGTGTTGTGTAGTTTAGTTGGTGGAAGGACTATTTCGGAAACACGTGGTTTAGCTACTTTGCTGCATATAACAGCATTGCTGTATTTCGTCTGTCAATATAAGAGTCAAATTGTTCTGGGTGAGCACTCTTTGCCATCGCATCTCCACTCATAACTTGATGACAAATTGAAATCAAGTGATGCCTCAATGCATTTAAAATAAATCTCGTTTGTTTCTTTAAATATAAATTTTCATATTTGTAATCAAGTTATGACATATAAATTAATATAATATTAATTAAAGCGGTTTAGATAATTGAATGCCGTACCATTACGGGGAGTGAGGAAAACGTTAGTGCCGCGTAATATGCTTTCAGTCCGTACCAGCGGTTGAAGTATTCACGCCGTAACATACGGACCTCCATGGGAACTGTAATTAAACAATTTACTTTAACACACACATGTAAGTAAATTTGAATATCAAGTAAAATGAGTTAATTTTTTGAGTTATGTAATACGTGGTTACACTATTTAAGAAACAAAAATCTTTTTTTGGAAATTTAGGGAAACTACTTTTACATCATAAAACACATTAAAAGTAGTAATTCTATGTCTAGGGTATAGTCTAAAAAATATTAGACGAGTATGTTTTTATCTAGTAAGTAATTCACGAGCTTGTGATAATGAGGCGCTAGTTAAGATATTTATACAGTTCAACGATACATTTAAGACGAAATTTAACGTCTTACAAATTAAACTGGTCATTTATTTAGCTAATCCTTAGAAATCGGAAAACAGTAATCATAGAGCACAATTTCTTGATAGTAGATAAAGACTCTGTGGTAGTCGATCCAAACGGTTTACAGCAACATACAAATCCGCGAGGAGCTGGTGCTTATGCTGTTATGTAGATATAGAACCCTTCTTCATAAGAACAACAGTTCATTTAAATACATTTTTATTATACTACATTAACACTACACTAGATATGTTGATATAAATTGGGGAAATTCTTGAATTATCTTCAAGAAAACATTTGTGTACTGTTTAAGAATACATTGTATTCCTCGGAAACGGTGCGGCTTTAACACCGAATCGTTTTGTTTATACAGTCAATAAAACGTTGGATTGTACAAAAAACAAATACAAAGGAAAATAAAATACTTCCAGTTCAATGAGCGTGCGCGTTTTCGTTAAAGCGAAAGAGCTTTTGAGACTTAAGTTTAACTCAATAAAAGTCTCTTGAATCTTGTGAGATTGAAGTAAATCGAATGATTAATAATATGAAATGCAAGATACGTTAATGGTAGTGTATGTAACATTATATTTAAAGCGTAAAGCGCTTTTATAATAACTAGGTAAAAATAACTAATGTCATCCTAAATCAGGAACGGAATTATACAATTGTATTTCGAAAAAATAATAAGAATTAATCCGGAAATTTTTATTACAACGCTATCTATAATTTAATGTACAAAAGTATCAATATTATTATTTATAGAAGCAGATATCAAATATCAAGAACTAACAATAACGAATCTGAAAACGCATAAACAAAGCCATATTTTCATTTCTTAACTATTCAAATTCCGGTTTTGTATATTTGCTCATAGTTTTAATCGATATGTGTAACTTACACAACAAGACGGGTATCATGATGTAGGTGTACATGAAGAAGACTTGCACGCTTATACAAAATTTAAAATTGACAATGGGTGTGTTTGCGTCGTCGCCCACCATGAGGAATATGCTGCCTAGCAGCAGTGCGGACAACACGTGATGTGCCAATTGAATCCATAAAGTTATCTGTAACATATATAAGGTAAATATATAATCAGGATCCATGAATGCACCCGGTGCAGTATGATAACAGAGGTATATAATAATGTACTGATACATTAAATCATCTGTTAATATCAAACATTTACTGATTGTCGAAAAACATTCTTTAGTTTTCAAATGTGTTGTAAATAATAAAATTAATTTATAATTATTTGATATCTTGTTGTCACCAAAATTACAGTTTTCCTCTATAGTGACAATGTCGTTTATAATTATAAATAATTCGTTTTCCTTAAATTTTGAATTACTCCATCGATAGTATAATATTTGAAAACAAAACTAATATAGACGGTACAAGCTAAATGACTCTTTTCCCATTTTTTTTAATTAATATTTTTCAAAATGATAATATGATACAACACAATTTTTCTTTCAACAAAATTTATCTCATTGCTGTACATTTTGTCACAACTCAGAAACCTGTCCGCGCGGCACGTGAATGAGTTTGTGTTAATGGAAACAGACAATATTTTGATTAATAATAACACTGAGCGATTAACTTCGAGAAGCAGTTGTGTATACCGAAATTGAAAATTGTTCATTTAATGCTCCGGAAGCAGAGTAATGTTGGAATACCCCCCAAAAGATAAACTAACGATCTGGTGAAGACCTTATAAGGGATGTTTAACTTAAACAGTGAACGGCAATCGATTATTTATAATTTAGATACAAACGTTAAGGTTCAATTACCGTATTAACCAAAACTCCATCTATAGTATATTTGACATAACATGGTCTTGCAATTAATATAGAAGTTAGCTAAATTATTAACTGTATTTAATGTTTTTTTTTATGGTATCAACTCACTGAATTTCTTCTGCTCTGCATAAACATCCTCTTTGTCAATATTAGAAACTGCGTGAGGAACGTAGTGGGGAATTCCATTTTCTGCATCTGTTCTTTCGCAACATGCTCTACGAAAATCCTTTGGATGGATTCGTCCGAATGAAGAACAGGCTTTCTGTAATTTAATAAGGCTTATATAATTATTGTAATAATTATTATCGCTCCATGCTAAATACTTTTTTTTGAAGATGATTTCTTCCTAGAGAAATTATGTGGATACAATTGCAGCGCCTACTTGTTTTCTCTTGTAGAAATGTACATACTAATGAAATGCGGTTTGTTTAGTGAACGTTTTAACAAGCATCATATTGTTATAAATAAATAAATTCACAAAATTTAAAAGTCCTGCACCTTGTGTTTGTTCGCTGTTAACCTGAAAAGTTTTGTTTGTATATGAAGTATTGTGAGCGGAAAATTAACAAAATATGGAGAGTCGACAATGTCCTATTAGCTTTTTAGAAAACCTTTTTAGTAAAATGACCTCAAGCTACTATTCTACTTCATAATATATTCGGAGGCTATTGCGCATTATGAAGAATATAATAACAGTCATACCTCTCATGAATGTCGTAACAGGCAATTAAGGGAGCTTCGGCTTTATTTACGTTGTAGGGAAGCGCAAGGCTCTGCTGTTACATTTACTTTTTCTTTATTCTTCCGTTTTTTTTTCTTTGTACAATATTTTTCCTTATAACGTTAATAAGTCACCATGAGTTTTATAATTCATACCTATTTACATTACCTTTATTTACTATTTTAAATAAAAATCTTCCGAAAAAGACAAATAATGCAAGAAACAGATTCTAGTAAAGTAAGACTTCAAATTCATCAGACAAGCAGATAGTTTTAGTAAACAACCTGCAAAATTACTTGGCTCCACTAGGTGACTAGTAATTTTGAACCACAAATTAATATGTTCTTTGATAAAATGGATTTGTTGATTGATTTTTACATTCACTTTTATCTCTTCTTCTAAGGAATGACAAGAAATTTAGTGTTTTTTTGTGATCGTAGTCAAATTTATGTAATAAAACTTAGTTAAAAAAACAATTAATTCGTAAACGTTATCATCCATAGTACCTGATTAATGAACTGATATTTAAACAAATTTTATTATAAACCAATATCTATTCCTCTAGGCACATTACAGTAGGTCTCGAGGCGGCGCTGGCAATGTCAATATTATATAAGTTTTGTTAAGTTTGGTAACCAAAACCGCAATAATTTAACTCACTTTCCTCCTCTTAGTGTCATCCTGTCTAACTTCCTACAGAGTTTCCCATTTTGGCACAGCTCCGACATCTCAGCGGACGCCTCCGGGTCGCTGGCGACTGTCTCCAGTACGAAATCAGCAGGATTGTGGGTTGATGGACATATGTGGCCGATTTCAGTGAGAAACGGAACTAAAAGTGGTGCTGCACCCTGTTTAACAAGGCATGTATTAAAAATGCTTCATGGCAAAGAATTTAGATAGCTCATTATATTTATACATAAAAAGTCTCGTTTTCTATTACCCATCGTGAACTATGGAGCAATAAGTACGAAGGTTTTAAGGTATATTTAATAACAAATAAATCTTTCGTGTTATCTACAAAATACTTTGATGAATATTTGAACATAAATACATATTAAGATATTGGACAGGAAAATACTTTGAATCTTAAAATATTAAAGCCGTAAACAAAATCTTTAAAGCGTTTAGTGTTGATTTTAAACAGCAGTAAATATTAGTTAACCTTACTTTATTGTTTCTTATCTTTCCCTCAATTTATTCAGTGTGAATATTTTTGTTTATTTACGTCTAAAGTAACTATTAAGAAGTCAATAAGGTGTTAATGGTGTTGTCGTATAATTTGTCACGAATTCCTTGACTTACTTATATCTAAGGAGAACGTTGCTGCAATCCTCATGGTTGTACAAGTTTTTGTGTATAATTAAAGGGCATATCGACGAAAGGATGTTATGTAAACAGTCTATAGTTTTTTTTAATTTATGTATTCATTCTAAAACATTTAACTTAGTTTATGAAATTTATGACAATTTAATTGACTGAATTGCCAAAATATTGAAATTATAATATTAGAAATAAGGTAATCGATTCATTATTTATAATATATTTATTTATACATGTCATTCATATAATATTTCTATGAAATGCATATCACTTTTCTACTAATATCTTCCCTTTCTTGGCGTGTATCCGTGCAGATTAGGTTGTCGCTATACCAACATAAATAACAGACGCCACTGTTTATGACATGATTATTCTCATATTAAACATTTTATTGATATAAAACCTTTAATTGCGAATATAACGGGCAACTACTAGTAATTCATATTTTTAGTAAAATACCAAGTTTTAGTTTTAAGGTGTAGGAAGATTCAGTATGAATTAAATGAAAACTTCATCTGTACAACTAATATCATGAAGATAAATATCTTAGCATGGCATATTTTACCTGATAGCAACACATCCCTCTTGAAACGACGTACACACGGTCGAAGAGCGAAAAGAGGGAAGCTGATGGCTGATGGATGGTGCAGATGATGGTCCGGCCTTGCCGAGAAAGAAGGCGCAGTAGCACTACCAGCTGTCTGATGGATACTACATCAAGGCCACTGAAAAGTATTATATTTTAATATATGTTTAACAATAAATTAAAAAAGCACATTTCAGTAATAGATTAAATCATTATTTTTTATAAAAGCCATTCTAATTTATGTTATATCACAACAGAATAGCAGGAACTGTCTTTTTTAAATATAAATATTGTTTTACTGTTAACATATTATAACATATGCAAGTCTTATCCAATATTTGTCAACAAATGGAATATTGGTTATATATTTTATTTTGTCTATTACATGAAATACATAATCCGACTTTTTCAAAACAAAATCTTGATTGAGGGAATTGAGTTCAGAATGTTAACGGGTCCAATTGCGGTGCTGCTATAAACGTGTACAATGGCTGATAACAGTCAACATTGAGATGACCACAATTGCGAGGGTTCCGACAGCCTCGTACACTAATTTTGATTTATTATAGCGTATACATAAGCAAACATATAATACTATAAATTAAACCCTGTTTATGATATTGGTGTAACAAAATACAATTGTAGATTAAGGTATAATTGCCCTTGTTATGATTTATTTGTCCCCATTAAAAGGTTTTGTATAAATATAACTTATCATTCATGTCATGAACTTGTGTAGTTTTTCAATACAAAACAAACAGACACGACCATTTAAATATAATTTAAGTACGACTACAAGATGGATAAAGTTTTTTATGAATATATAATTATAACTAGGAGTAATTCTAGGTTCTCCTAAAAATCAATGAAGTAAATATTTAACAATTTTTTTTACATTTAAGTACTATTCGGAAGTATTAAGAATGTTTTTTTAGTACTTTCTGCGTGTCAATAATTCTTGTTGTAGGAAATGTTTACGATTTCGTTATTTCTTGGCAGTAGTAACTTTTTCATTCGCGCCGATAATCTCGGCAAAAACTCCGAATGGATCTGTTCCAATTTCAGGCGAATCCACAATGGTTTCTGCATGCAAAATACTAATGTAAACGTTAGAACTAATTTCGTGTTCAATGTATTCGTAATTGAGACTATTTAAGCATTAAAATAAATAAGAATTAAAGACAGCGTAATTATACTGAAGTACATACATATGAACAGTTGTGTCAGCGAAACAGCGAACAAAAAGCCTACAACAATCATTGAACTTTTTTTACTGAACAGACAGCATGTAAATGTGAATAGAAAATTTATTAATTTTTTGTTTAAAAATGTGTATGAATCTTTAATTTTTTGGGATTAAGAAACAATATGTACGTAAATTCCACGATCTCTTATTTAATTAAATGCTATCACAACCGAGGCGTTGTGTTGGTAGGTCTCTAAGTAGGTTTAGTAGGTTGCCAGAGATCATCTAGGTAGGAACCACCGCAGCTATTATTGCAGCCGCCTAACATTAGTGTGTAAACATCTGTTCCAGTTTAAAAGATGTTGTAAGTTAATGAAATTACTGGGATAACGAGAATTAAAATTTTAACTCCCAAAGAGCTGAGCACAGCGTGTGGTGTGTATATCATCGTAACTGGCACCTCGTTATGGACAACCGTATCACATACCAACAGGAGAACGTCTTGCCTTGTCAAGTAATATAATAATAAAAAAATGTATTGAAGAATATATACAGATTCATGATGAAACTTGTTAGTGAATAGTTCTTAGCTAATCTATATTTATAGTATAAGTAAAGACAGAGCTTACAAGCGCACTTTGAAAGCCTTGAGATGGAAAAAAATTATAAAGGATATGTTGATCCCTCTATCTTTAAAACCTTATCAAATATAATACATTTTAAAGGTGGGAGGCAAGTATCAGGAGAGCGTCATTTCTGAGGAAAAAGGGACATCGTGAAGTCGATACGCAGATTGAACTTGGGCTGTATGCTTATTATTTATTTACGTTTCATACAAAGTTCGTTTGTACTTTGAATATTGGGCGGGGGCAAGGGGCGGCGGGCACGATTCAATTCTCCAAACACGGCTTGCCTTTACGACCCATAAGCCTTAACGGTAGGGTTGTGATTAAGCCAATTTCTTCTAATTGTGTACATACTTTTTACTGCGCCCGGGTAAACGTGTGTAATTTCATTGATACCCCCTTTTTACTAGTATTTTACATAATTTAAAGACAATTATTATTACGTTCACAGAAAAGCGCTAACAAAATTAAATAATTATGGTTCTTTGTGTAATTTTGAAGTAACTGTAACATATTAAGATAGAAATCTTATTCGTTTTATGAATTTTAATTCAGTGTGGAAACCGGTGTATTAAGTAAAAAGAGTAAATTAATTTAACGTTTGCCGATCAACATAGTTATTAATTCTACTGACAATTAGTAAAGTGCAAACATTATTGTATTGTAGTTGGCTGTAGCTAGTTAAAATACCTAACATGTTTTCTAGAAACGACGAGCATAATGTTGTGTAGTGTTTATTATTTTAACTAAAGTCATATAACATTAGCGTATAATTTACTAGTAGGAGGAATAAAAATAACTTATATTACTAGATTATATTTGTATGATTTAGATTAAATTCTGTTTATTACAAAAATCTAGATTAAATTACTTATAATTTTAGATACAATCCACATGTAACTTGTTATCATTATCATTTTACGTTCATTGTATTATTATTTTTAACTGTTTTAACTGTCAAAAAGGTTATACTTACGTGGTAGGTTCATCCAGAAATATAATAGGAGGGTTGTTGACGAGTTCCAAAGCGATCGAGAGACGTTTGGACTGCCCTCCCGAGAGGCATTCGGATCTCGTGTTCCTGTGCTCCCATAATCCAAGCGTTTGTAGTATTTCCTCGACCTTACAGCATTCAATAAATGATATTTTAGTTCAGTATTAAAAAATGTCATAATCTGTATTTTTGTAAGCAAAAAAAATATTTTTTGGAAACTATTTTACAAATATTAATCTAAATATCAACCGTTTGAAGTAGGAATATTGGTAGAGGTTTTATTCATAGGTGATCATCTAACGGCTAATGATGATGAAATCTGCTATAATCAGGTAACAAAACATTTATTTTATAGGAATTAGTGTTAAATGATTAGCAGTGGCGTCATTACCACACGTGTCGAAAGGCTGGGTGTAAACCGTAAGTAATTACTACATAAAAGGAATGAACTAAAATTAATAAATCATTATAAGTACATAGTAATGATATGAACACAATGATGAGACGGTGAGAATGCAATTATTTTTAATGAAATAGGTAAGAGCATTAGTATAGCTAGTTAATTGTCTTTATGGTATATGCGGGGACATCAATTAGACGAAGCATAGGCTATAGCAAAAAGATTGAATGACATACAATATGTTGACCTTGTGCCGCAACTATGGTTTCTACGTACATATTATAAATCATTCCATAATAAACTATAATCAGAAATAATGATACCATGCCTGACGGACTTTGTTAAGTGACTTTTACGCTTAAAATACTGTAGCTTACGGCAATTGATTTAATAGCCTAAGAGGAAACCCTGCAATAGTAATTTGCTATTATTTTCGCATACCAGTATTATATTGTATCAGAGGATAATATATATGTTTTAGCATTGAGGAAGTTAATCGTTTGAATCATTCTATATAGGATAATCATTTGGTGATACTAAGACTATAAATATCGTTTATACAGACAGCAATTGCTGGTGATATATGTATGTATTATTAATAAAGTCGAAGGAGTCATATCGATTAATTATTTCCAAATGATTGAATAGTTTAATAGAAAATATACAAAACCAGATTCTGTTGAAAAATGTTAATGATAAATATTATATGTAGAATATATGCGATTGAAAAATATTTTGTTAAAAATTATATATTACCTAAAAAAAAGTTACATAGAATTGAAGAAAACAAATTAAGCATGATTTACGGAAAGGAAGAAGATACCGAAAATTTAATTTTATGTCAGGAATTTGAATATACACCTGTAACATAACAGATCTAATTTTTTTTCGTAAAATCTGGATCTCGCGGGTCGTGATTAAAATTTAACTGAAGAATGTTCGCAAACATTTTCAATATGCCTTCAAGCGTTCTAGAGAATATATCTCGTTGAATTTGCTTCGGAACCACAACATGTATTCCACATTCCACATTTCAATATAAATTTACCTGACAGGCACGCCGGCAGCATTTGGTTGGTATTGCTCTTTTGGCTGCATGTTTTATTTTATTTCTTTGAGAATTTTTCGAAGCTTTTAAATTGATTTAAAAAATCGTCAAGTGGAATTTTAGGTTTTACGCAGGTATATGAGATACAATCACAACTCACGGGTCCTAAACCAACTTCACCAGCTCGTGGTGCACTATGTTAATCACAATAAACCAGGCTCTAGTCTCCACCAACTGGTTTTGGGTTAGTGTGATGGGAGATGACCCATATCCTTCATTATTGGAGTGGCCCATATCTAGCAGTGGATGTCTATCGGTTGATGATGATAATCTTGTGCTCTTTGTAAAAATGTTATAAATTGACAGAATAAAATCTTAGTCATATAACTTAATATACATCGACTTACGATTAATTCCTTCTCTGCATTCCCCAACTCCTTGCCCAATTTGAGATCAGCTGCGATCCTCATCGACTCGGAGACCGTGAGACGAGGCTGTAGCAGATCATCCTGCATGATGTAGCTGCTTAACTTTTTGAAGACTCTCATGTCACGAGCGTGACCATTTACCGTGATCCTTCCACTTACGCCTTTAGTCCTAGATAAATTTTATACATATTACACACATAAAAGATGCGATTCAGGTTCTTTACGATACAATATTTTTTGTATCTAGACTTTCTATTATTTAAAGATTTTTTATTAAGAGGAACAGACAAAACGAAACAGGAATGAAAGTCCAAAAAGAAATCTATTCGACTTCTTAAGATATAGAAATTAAAAAGTTTGTTATATAACAGAATTACTCTACTTATTTATAAGAACCCTTAAACTCACTTAAATTAATTTAGTAAATGTTTTTAATTCAAAGGAAAAAACTCGTGGTTGTTTGTACACAATATGTATGCGTAGAGGAAGTTATATTTCTAGTGTAAGATGTAAAGATATTTAAACTTTGATTATACACAGATTTTTTTAAATAATCACAAATAATGTAAAACTGCAGATAAAATTTAAATAATATTAACACTTAATCTGTCTTTATCAGGACTGATAAAATTATGTTCAAAAGTATGTCCTGTTTCTCCTTAAGATATGACCTATTTATGAAATGTAGTAGTGTACAATTATATTTAACTTAACTGATCTCCGGCAACTAATAACGCGGCTGCCATTCAAAATTCGCCGTTTAATATCACAGTCCAACGACTGGCTGTGAGCTCGTTGGACTGAAATAATTTGTTGTGCTTTCATCGACCCGTTTATTTAGTGTTGTAATTGCGGCAAATAAGGTCTCCGGGCGGCGTTCCCATTATCAATAGCTGAGCATTTTCCATTGTTACTTCTCTTTGCCGTTATAGCGAATTTTTGATTAAATTAATTTTGTTACACAAACACTTAACACTATACACCTTTAATAAAATAAAATTTTACTGATTTTATTACGTTTGATTATGTATATATTATCTCAAAGTTTTAGCGCTTTTAGTATATATGGTCGTGAATGTGAAAGGTTTTCTCACGTTATAGTTGTTAAGAAATACCGTTACAGATTTTTAATTATTATATAATAATTAGAACAACTTTGTTTGTATGTCAATTCTTAGTATTAATATTAGTTATTATATTTCCGTGTAATAAATAATAAACTTTCTATCGTAAATAAGAATTTAATATTTATAAACACTTATACGTTTCTTAATTATAAATCTAGCACTGATGTTGATTTAGATATTTTGGCCAAATCTAGATTTTTGGGTTAATTAATTAGAAAGTTGTCTTTTTTTATTAAATTATGTACATAATTTTATGATACATTATATCTAAATTCGTCTATTATTAAAATAATAATCACTCTTGATGAAGACTGTCTAGTTAGTTACCACGGCTTATCAGTAATTTCAAATATTACTGTCTTTGGGTTTAAAGGTTGTTGTATTCGTAGCTTGTAAAGGGTATTCAAATTAATACCTTGTATATAAAAGCGACGGGTACAGTGTTGTGTATTGTTTATTGTTATACAAATAAAAATGTTAATCATTCTGTGGTTGGGTGAATCAAAGTTATTGTATGTGTATGTCGTACTTAAAATAAAATTGAGCAGAATTTCCTGTTTTTTGTCTGCAGTGTTTTATATGAAATTGTTTAAAAATGTGAAGACGGGGTGGGGGGAGGGGTAACGTACGTGTATCCTGCTAGTATGTTGAGCAGAGTGGACTTGCCCGCGCCTGACGGGCCGAGCACGCACGTCAGCTCGCCCGACCGGAACTCGCCCGACACGTTGCGCAGTATCAGGCGCTCCTCTGCAACACGCGAATGCTAGTGTTAATCGCTCACTCAACACTTCAATACTTAAAATAAGGAAATATAATACACACGAAACAAATGAAAGGATTAGGTTCTTATTATAATTTCTTTTTTTATGTACTATCAGTCAATAACTTCAAGGAAATGAGTAAGATTTGACCGACGGATGTGTTTCTTCAACTAGTCGACGGGCAAGCCACCCATAGCTTGTTGCTGTTTAAGATGGTATACTCTGCACAAAATTCGCTTTGAGATATAAATAAATAAATAATTCTTTATTTCAGACCAGAGTCCATATTGGGTTAGTAAAAGTTAGTAACAGTATACAGCTT
>DWLS01000415.1:0-31086 GCA_018246255.1 Pachliopta kotzebuea | reverse complement strand
TGCGCTTTACCATCATCGATCACATCTTCACTTAACACCAGGTGGGATAGTGGTCAAGCATTAACCTATACATAAGTTAAAAAAAAAAAGAAAAAAAGGAAATTGCAAATATAATTTCCTCTTCATATGTAACATGCAATTTTCAACAGCTTTCGCGTTCCCACTCGATAAATACATTTTGTCTTTACAACGTTAACTTCCACGTCTGCGAATAACATCGTGTTTACTGCAACCGACGCACATTTCCTTACAAATTGTTATCGGAAATAAGCGTTCGGTGTGAAGTTGTTTCTCTGGAAAACCCTTATCGAGCAACAGAAGGCATGTCAAGTACATCGGCAGTCGTCGGCTTAGATGTCGTTAGACCACTGTAACTATGGACTTTTGCTTCTATACATAATACAACTGTTTTAACAATAATCAAAATTGATTTTATAAATATATTAATCATAAATTAAGCGACGTAATCACCCAAATGTTTGCTTCGTAGTAAATTGTTTCTTTGTTAGTGCTTGACTGACATTCCCTCTTGCGTTACGTGGTCATGCACAAAAATACACTGTCCCAGTAATAAACCATTTATTCTTTTCTGTATATATATGTACATGAGAAAATAGACGTAAACAAGTTTACCAAAATCTTTACTGTTGTGATCAAAATCGAGGAACTAAACAGATGGGAAAATATAGAGTTGGCAAAAATTAATGTGATAGGGATTCATGTCTACATTATAACACTTTGAGATAAGTTTACTCAACCATTTTTACTAGCTCATATCTTACTCCTTACCAGAATATAGTTACATTTTCACTACAACAGTCTATAGCAACAGCGACCCATCGCCAGTAAAATTAAACATTTATTTACACTTAAACTTTTACAAGTCATCAAAGGAAGTTGATATCAAACCGACTAAGAATTATATGTTTATTATATGTATTTTGATTATGCTATAGTCCAATTGTTGATTCCTTTAAGCTGAAAAGAAAATTTCTCGCATTAAAATTAAAACATATATTTGATTAGTGCAGTAACTTTTTTGTTATCTTAATCGCCGGTTTAACTTTCTTAAGTGTAATAGAAAAAAAACAGTTAGACAATATCTGAATATAAATACAGAGTTTATAATAATAGTAGTTATATATAACAATAGGTGATTAAAATTAAAAATATTTGACATAAATACAGATTGTTCTTTAATAAAATCTTTTTTTATTAGTATCTGAATACTATTTTAATATTTAAATAGAAGATCTAAGTTTCAGCAGCTGCTGGAAGCACCTCGCCGCCTCGTGGTGGTACTGTCGCGGCGAATGTAAGTAGTATTGTATTTAAAAACATGTTACGTCTAGTTGAGAGCTCCTCTCTTGGCTGCAGTGCACTTACCAGCACAAATTATCCAGGATACGTAGACAGATTTATATAAACAACAACATCGAACTATTTCAATCATTGACTTTGTTCATTACTTGACGTAGTTAAAGGTTTCAGTTATGATATCAGCTATCACACCTTAAGAACAAGATTACTAGAAAAAATATACAAACTTCTGAAAACGAGTTTAATATGTTATGTAATACTATCGATAGCTGTAAATTGATTGAAATAAAATTAAAACTAACCATGTTTATTTAATAAGTAGAAGTTATCACCAAAACCATCCCCTAACAAACTGTCTTTTAAGCTTGTTTTTATATAACCATAGCACGCTTGTTTACCTTTTTATTATATGTATACCAGTGGAATTTAACGAATTATGGTTCATAAAACTTTCTGAAATCGCATTGTGTAAGGAATAAATTTTCATACTTTACATAAAACTTTTATGATCATGTTTTTCACTACAAGTGTTAATAAACCACTCAGTGACATTAAGTATAGGCTCACAATTGACCTAAATACATTTTGCGGTTTTCAGGTAATCCCCACCATATACTTATATTGTAGATCACGAATACGCTTAGCGATTAGCAATTACAATAGGATCGATATCTGCGGATAGATCATTAACTACGTATCGAGATCCTTTACACGCCTTATCAATAAACAATTCTCAAGTGGTAATATCTGATCTATTTCCTTCATTATATAACTTGTAAAAAGATTATATTAATATTATAGGTATTATAGTAAAATAACCTCACTTTACAAATCCAACCCTTTAAAAACTGTGTATTGGAAATTTTATAGTAAAAGTGTTTCAGAAATTAATCAAACTTAATATACCATACCTGTTTATTTTAAGGACCTCGTTTTCACTGTACAATAATTAATAATCTTCTTCTTAAGGTAACATCGTCTTCGGAAGTTCGGCGATCGTTATGGAAATTTGGACCTTAGATATTTCTACTCTAAAAAGCGAACAGGTGCTCTTTTCAAACCACTGCTATAGGTTTTTTAGCCAAGATGTTCTTCCGCGGCCCACACTTCTCTTCCCTAGTATGATGAGCTGCAGCAATTCATATTTTGCATTTCTTAGTATTCTACTAGATACATATTATCGTACCATATGAATTTCATGTCTGTGATTTTACTTGTATTCTTACTATCATCGTTGAGTGTTATTTTCAGCATGAAGCTAGGCGCACAGTTAAAGAAAACTCTCCTGTTTCCTTTTCACAATGGTCTGCTATTCTGATTGGAGTGAAAATTACACTTCGTGTATATTTTGCTACAATGTTTTGATAATTGCCTCACTTCCTAATAAATTAACATGCGGGTTGACAACCGCATCGCGATAGTTAAATCATAGACGTTCTTGTCCATTTCCTTAACCGCATTAATTTATGAAAGGAGATGAATGTACAAATACTCTTCGACAATTGTCCTCGAAATTGATATTTAATAAAATATAAAATAAGATAAATATATCTTATTTTATATTCAAAAGCGAACACAAAAATCCGAAATTAAATATAAGTAGGTATAAGTCACCAAACCACAAGGCTTCATAATGTTTTTTTTTAAACAAACTTTTCAAAAAAAAATTATTCTCTAAAAGTAAATACAACACGAACTGTAAAACGCTCTGTAAGAGAAATTTTGTTATAAATACTGATCGTAGACTAATTAGTACTTCATCTCTCGGTATTTATATTTCAGTTATCAAGTAGTTTTCATTTGTAACGTGAAATGATTAATTTGAAAATTTGTTGGTGTTTACAATTCATTAAATGTAAAGTTATTGCGGTAATATTTTGCGGAGTCACGACTGTGTTTAAAGATGTTTGACATGATAAACCAAATATTTCTGCCGAGTTGAGTGCAGATAGTCCATACTTCACACTTCTTGGCACTTGACATAGTTTAATAGATAAAGTAATACACATACAAATCATACATTAGGAAGAGAAAGAACACGTGATAAATAATCATTCCGTATGATAGAGATATATCAGTAATGCATAATGCAATGCATTTTTTCTAAGTAAATATTTTTAAATAATTATCATGCTGCAGACCTTCTCGTTTATATTATTGTACTTCACATCACATGATGTATTGTTTACTTCGTTTATACTTAGAAGAAATATATTACTTTCTGGTTAACCTTGTCCTATTAAGACTCTACATAAAATTAAAAAATCTAATGTTTAAATTTGATCCGAAATTTAGCTCGAAAATTTGCGCAAGAAATTTAAAAATCAGCTTATTGTTATATATACATTTAGCTATTCCAAAGTCTTTAAAAACAATTAATTAATGAATTTTGAAATGATTTAAATACGGAATGAAGAATTCGTTTACAATAGACGCCGTTCCCGATAGACGTGTTGCCAAATCGAATAGCTAATCGATTTACCTACAGCGACGAACGTATTCATCACTCCCCACAGACGGTCCATCATCTGCCAAATGACCAACCGCTACACCCCAAATAAATAGGAAACGAATAAATTCACAGCCAAATCGTTCGATTTCCGTAGGAAACAGACAGCTCTATTCGTTACAGAGTGGACAAATCGCACGTCAATTATTTACAAATTGCCAATCGTAGTGATACCGAAATCTAAACTCTAAACGCTACCAACACAAAGAAGTATTTCATTTTAGAAATGAAAACAATAAATATAATGCAGATAAAAGGCATTTAAACGCACTGGATACGCATTATTATTAAATAAAGGAAAGAAACTATTGTGGAGAATAATGACATGAGGAAAGTTTTAAATATATGACCATCTAATCGAATTGAGGCTTTCACCATCTGCCGCTCGAAATCGCAAAGGAATATTTTTGTCACGTGTCCCACGCCACAATGGCTATAAATCCCATTCGTGTCGATTATTGACACAATAGGTGTCAAGCAGACAATAATTCACATATTATATTGTGGTTAGTGGTGTGCGATTCGTTTATTTTCTGATTCGTTGAATTTATTTTATCATTCGTCCATCCATAACTTAGAAATCGACTTTTTATTACTTCATCAATATAAAACGGTAGACATATGTACATACACATACACTTTCATTCGTTGAATTATTATTAAAAGTCGTCAACGTTGTAATAGTCGCGGATTTTCCTTAATAACAAACTACAAATAGTTCTACTGACATTGTTATGTAGGCTATTATTTAAATCAACTAATTATGTATTGAAATTTGCTTAAACTTACTTCTTATTATATTTAGCAAAGGAACCGAAGCCGCCCACGCTGATAAAACACAATTATAAAATTAGCCGGACCATTCATAACATGATTGGAGCGGGTGCGAGGCACCTACTGCTGACCTTCTACATTGTTCAGTTTGACTCTTGTTGACATTACCAAAATACACGACTCATGTTCGTATTTTAATTTATACATTGATACTGTCCATTACGAGCTGAACGATAGTAGCTACCTTACTGCTAGTAAATTTAACTTCAGTGTGTTTTTTATAACAGCTCATAGTCCTATTTTAAGGTAACATTTTATAATATACTAACTGGCTTTTGATATAATATCATGTAATTCCTCTACAAGGGGTCTAAGTGATTCCACAAAACAACCGACAGGAACAAAGACAATCTGCTCGTGGTGCACCTTACTAATCAACAAACGAGGCTTGGCTCCCCACCAACCTACATTAGGCGAGCGTGGTGAGAGACGGCTAAAATCCCCTCACCATTGAGGGAGGCTCTTGTCCAGCAGTGGACGTTTAGCGGCTGATGATGAATGCCTTTTTAATATGTACAAATAAATTACAGCAATTTAATATTTATAACCATTAATTTGTATATCATATAAAAGTTATTGTAATCATAAATAATTTACTGATGATTCTCTCATAAAATATGAGCACAAAAACTCTACACTGTCGTTAAAAATCAAGTTAATCATAGTCATTAATGCGGCGAAGAACTCGGTCACGTTTCTATCGAATTATACTAATATCATCAATTACTCCCTCCGTTTGTTTGTCAGACAATCAGTACAAAAAATATGGTGTATTGTGTTCGCCTCGTGAAATAATACAATTCGCCAGACAGCGTGCCGCTCGTGTTTCTTACTAATCCATCTCACATAGAGTTACGAATCTAGAATTTATTTAATGTTACCATAGATGTATGAAGTATAAGAAGAGAATTGTAATTAGGTTAAAAGAAAGAATATATATAAAAGAACATGTATATTTGCGGGAAACCGTTGGATGCGGGCAGCGCAGAACTGTTCAGCGTGAAGATTCTTAAGGGAGGCCTACGCTCAGCAGTGGGGACTGACTATTCGGCTGAAAATGGTGATGATGATGATTTATATTTGAAGATTGTAACTAATATTACGAGTTTGTAAAAATTAAACACGGTATGTACTTCCTCATTGAACGCGAAGTATGGAAAGAAATTAAATGGTAAATCACAGCATGAAAGAGAAGGGGACGAACTGGTATGAAAGAAGGAAATATGAAAAATTACAGAACATAAAAATGAAATAATAGAAAATGATAGACTAAACCCAGCTGTACTATACAGGGGAACAAATTAAAAAATATACGTAACGATAATTTTTTTTAGAGGGTAGTAACGATATCAATAAAACGTTCATGTGGTATGTAACACTCCTGAAAAAATGAATCCATTGAGAGTATACCCAAGTTTAGTTAGACAACAAGATACACAAACATGATCAAAGTCTACATAAAGTCAAATGTACAGGTACATACAAAAGCCAATTCTTCTACATATTACTGTACTAAAGACAAATTTTATATTTTTTTTAATCAATCACTTCATATAACAACACTATGTCAGGTCAAAGTCTATAAACTGAAAAAAATCAAAGTACTTATAAAAACTAACAAATGAATATTTCGAGATCATTAAACACGGTCATGAATTGAAGTTAAATAATTAAAAAACAATGTCTTAAGCAAAAACTTCTTCAAAAAATATCATAATTTTTTATTGCTGCGATCCTACGTAATCTAATTGATCGACATACATATTGATTGAACAGAAAAGTAAAGTTAGAAAACAGAAAAAAACAATTAAGATATTCATGAAACTTCACCGTTCATTAAGTTCAATACTCGATACTTTAACAACCACCGTACTTACCCACCTCGTAGATCGTGTCGTTCGGATTCCTAATTTCTGAATATATATTGATTGATTGGGATATAAAAATTTATCACCGCGGCCGCCAGATATTAATCAAAGCAGCCATAAGATCAGACTGGTCATTTCAAATGATATTACGATAAAACACTTCACCGGTGTCTTTCATCTTTATTTACTCGTTCATTCAAAACGACATTAATAATTTAACTTTGTTTAATGAACATATAACAACTGTTAACTCTGACATGGAGCTAGAAACCTTGGCTTAATGTTTTTCGAAAAGTCTACTGATTTTAATACAAATAATGGCATGTGATGTATTACATGCATTCAAAAGTCTTTAATTTTTCCTGGATATTTATATTTAACATCATTAGCTCTTTATTATATAACAATAGATGTTACTATCGTAATTATAAAAAAAAAATAGAACACTATTACTAAATTTAAATCTAATCATCATTTACAGTTCTCTTCACTCGAATTGTTTTACAAGACAATCTTCTTTTCACAATTACCATTTGACTTATAAATAAGCAACTCCTTTATCCCCAGTAATTTACATAACTTAACAGAACAATAATTAATTCAATAACTATTCCCAGATAATATAAATGAATGAATACTTAATAAGGTCCAATGAAAAAGTTTAATCCGTGCCATGTTAATCTCTTAACCTCCCCGGGTAAGTATTCGATGAATACATTATGCATTCTCGTTTGTCTTGAATTTGTATAATGCGTGTTATTTAAATTGGTATATTTATAGGAGGAGAAAGTTCAAATATTTCACTGTATATCATATAAATATCAAGCCTTTTTTATGTTACCTTGTACCTAATATAGGTACAAGGTAACATAAAAATATATAGGTATATGCATCTCAGTTTCTTCGCTATTATATAATATGTATTATCCAATTAACTTAGTATCAAAAGTGTCGATATTAAAAATTACTTTATACGAAGAAGCAAATTCGTCCTTTTCTATTATTACGTTATATATACATATACCTGTAACTATTTTTAATTTTAGTACTAGCGATATATAGAATAACAGCGACTGAGTATTAACAAAAAATTTAAACCTATTTATTTAAAATAATCCTCAGTTATAGTTGACTAGTCGAGAAACTTTACATATACTTTAATTCAGTGATTCTCAACCTATTTTTTTTTGTTGCGGCACACTTTTAACAAATTTCAAAATTTGGCGGCACACAAAGAAAAATATAAGCTTAAATATTATTTACTTACAATTTAAAACAACAAACTGCGTAAAATAGTGTATGATAATAATTTTAAATGTTGGACAAAATGATATGTAAAGAGCTATATATATATATATATATACATAGGTACTACAAAAATATCAGTATATTTATTATTAAGGGATTATCTTAAATTTGGCAGGACACTTTTAGAATTTCGCGGCATAAAAAAGTGCAGCGGCACAGTGGTTAAGAATCACTGCTTTAATTATATATACTTTGCAATTAATGAATATACTAGCCACTTAATTTGCGTAGAAACCATGACATAATTTTTTTTTTATTTATATTTTGATTCCACATCGTTAGTCTCACACGGGGAGCCACTTGGTCTGGTTTCGTTATAACTAAAATTCCTTTTCTAACTTTAGCGATGCGATAGTGATAAAACATCGCAAACAAGTGGAAATGGAATTACTTTACGTTCTCAACTCTCAAAAACATATCCGTTTGTCAGGATAAAAACAAAACTTTTAACGTACGAGAAAGTTTAAGCCTCGAAAATGGTGAGTATAAGCCAAATCAAATGAGCAGGCAGGAAATATAAACTTTTTTCTTTTTCTTTTATGCGAAAACTCTGAAAATACATACAATAAAGTTTTCATGTATCCAGAGATACGTCAATCGATCACAATATGGATCAGAATTTGATTTTACTGAATAGTAATTATTTCTTTCGTACAGTAAACCGTTACTTTAAAAAATTATACCTTATGAAATTTATTAATATTATGTGTCTAACAAGAAATATAATTGGCAATATTTTATATTTTTATAAGCGTTTTTAACGAACTACTATTAAATTGTTAACTTTTCGCTTAACAGCAAAATTATGTATCTAAATATATGAGTATTTGAGAGCTGTAGTATTCAAGACGTCTTCAATCTCATTGTTAAAGAACATCAATGAACTGCATGTGCAAAAACAATAAAAAAATAACCCTTTGGAGATAAAAAAAATATTTTAATTTGCTTCATATAAATATGTACAGAAAATAAAATATGTAATGTAATAAAACACATAATTAGTAATTCATGTACACAGCTACAGAAAAAAGATTAAACTAGAATTGCATATTGTCTTTATTAACGTACATATATTAACAATACAACTAACAGCAGTAATTTGCTATCGCTTAATATTTCAAATAAAGACTAGACTATAATTGTACATTACAGTCGACCTTGTCTAGTTTACGATGTGGAAATTGTTCTTAATCACAGTCGGCAAGTTGTTTAAACCAAAAGCTGATTCGCATTTAATTGAAGACAAATCGATGCTCATTGGGTATATAAAAATAAAAATGTAGCTAAAAATAAAGGGAATACTCATCAAAAATAGATTGAAAAACTTAAGAGGGAAGCGAATTTATGAATGAACATCCCCAGGTTTGCGTCAGACTTTTGGCTGCTTGCCATCACCATTTTGCGTAGGTTGAAAAACCCGAAAAGTCAAAGGTCGCAGGAAAACGGCTTTAAATGATGTAGATAGGGTATCAATACATTTGATAGACTCGACACTCGATTATTAGATGAAAACACACATGATCTATATACCAAGTGAGGACGAGGACAATGTATTATTAAAATTATTTTTAAGTCGTACTAGATTTATCTAAAA
This sequence comes from Pachliopta kotzebuea, assembly GCA_018246255.1. Taxonomy (NCBI): domain Eukaryota; kingdom Metazoa; phylum Arthropoda; class Insecta; order Lepidoptera; family Papilionidae; genus Pachliopta; species Pachliopta kotzebuea. Next base: position 21,653 of record DWLS01000415.1, on the reverse strand, counting down.
TCTGTTTAATTAGAATTACCTAAAATCAGTTTTGTGCAGAAGTATGTCATGCGTATATGCAGAATTACAACAGAGTAGATATCCTTTCTCTTGCATTAACTGCAACGAAATCTTCTAAAACCTGTAGGAATTAGATACATAGCTTCTTCAAAGGATTCCTGAGTACCAGCTATGGACTGCCAAAGGCTGATATAGTAACGTGGGGAAGACTTCGAGGATAGTAAAGATTAACATTTTAACCAAAGTTTATTAGTAATCGATTCCAAACAATTACATAGTAAATTATTCTATAGTTTATCGTGGGTTTGCTAAAATTATAACAATTTTTATAGGTTTCTAGAAAGTGTTTTTACGGGTATCAAAATGGAAATATACAGAAAGAATTTCCATCGTGTTGGGGGAAGTCAAGATCATGTAGCGAATTTTACCGATTCATATCGAGAGCTCACAGGATCTTCATTCAAAAAACAATAACGGCTTCTTTAACATTATTACATAGTAACCCATCTCGGTGACTATTTAATGCAGTCCTCATTACATTCTTCCAGAAATTACTATCGCCGCTTAAGCTTTGTCCAAATTTACGTTGCACGATTACATCACTAACGATGGCTGAATCAAGTGAAGACGTCTAGGACGCAAATACCGTGCAATAAATGAATGGAGGAGCCAGATTCTGGCTAGATTCCAAATAACAGAGGCGTGCAAACCTATTCGCTGAACACAATCTTGCAAAGGTTAGGGGTGACAAAAATAACGTTACAATTCATACCATTGCGTAACCGTTTGTTCTTATTGAAACTTTTATACAATATCACTTTGGTTGAGAGAAGAACATATATGACGGAAACATTCACTGTTATCACTGTTAAAGTTTTAAATGTTTAATAAAGAATACAGTATACAATATTTTAGATAATAAGAACTAGAAATAATTTGTTTATAAATATTCTTAAATAAAAGGCCAATTTAGTGACAGCTACTGCTCGTTCTGATTAGTGGTTATTCTTCGATTATTGCTGTAGCTGTGTATTAGCTTAATTTAAAAATCTCACCCCAATTAAAATTTTTGGGCTTCTTACTAATATGACACGTCGTACTTCCTAAAAAGTGTATGAATTTTTAACCAATTGGTCTCAAGATTTAAGTAAATATGAAGGATAAAGATAATTTCTAAACGTAAACAACTCATGACGTTGTGTAAACAAACTTACGGATTACAAACCACGGGAAAGCTTTCACATATGTAATAAATAAGTAATAAACTTCACAGGAATTCAGGTTTACAAAAGTGAGATAACAAAGGTGCAATATCCACTGTGAGGCAAATTTAGACTTTATCGAATCAAAGAAAATGATGAAATTTACCTTTTGCCTATCACAAAATCGATAATAGTGTATAATGCAATCTTTATCTAGTATTGTTTTGAAAAGTGTGTTTTCTCCAGAACAACGTTGAAATATATTGTCTGGACGCCAGTAAAATGTTTATTGCACAATAAAATATCAACGAGATGATTTCATTAATAATGTACAAGTGAATTTTATGAGCGAGCATTTGTGTAATCAAAGTAATTTGTTGAAACAAAAACATTGTTATGTGTTTGAAATAACACTGTTTCTCAATCTTAAATCAAAATCTTAATTCCCTTATTTGAAGTTTTTTATTTCATATATATTTATACATATGTAGGAAAAAAAGTTTTAAGAGTTTTAGTACACTTATATCACGAAATTAAATCGCCTTCTTTCGTACAATATTGAAGTACTGCTGAAAGTAGTGGGGTCGGTATTCTCCAGCCCTTTTCTCGAAGGTTTCATAATTGTGAATTCTTTATTATCAAAAAATATATTTCTATCTGAATTAACAAGATTTAAACAGCTGAAAAAGGAAGTAGCTGTTAAAAAATCTCCAAACTTAATTGTTAGACCAGTGAACTCTCAAGATTTTTAACTTACCCGTGGCTGTACTACATAAGCTTAAACCCTAATAGTTTGACACCTCATCTACATATGTCATGAACTGTTTTTCAAGTTTCCTGTTTTATTTAAATTCTAACAGAATTTATTTTTAAATGTCTTTTTGAAGTTTATTTATCACATTAATACTTTAGTTAAATTTAACCAGTGATATAAAAATCCAATAACACTTGGACATAATACATCACGCCCGCCGGCGTCGCTCCGGCTCGTCCGACGACACAGTTTCCATTAATTGCAAATATATGTATAATGCGTCCAAGTCCTGCACTCCATTAACGCAGTAAAGCCCCAATATACGTGAAACTATAAATAAACTTTATACTCTTTGCAGCGACAAAAACTCTTTTCAGTCTACTTAGTGAATCTTTCAAAGCGACAACTTCCCTGATGACCTAGTTTCATTCAGACCGCTACCGTGTGAGTGCGGATTCAAAACCACTTAATACCCAATGTTCATTTCAACGAGGGTATAAGTTTATGAGTCTAACAACATATTTAAATATTGCTATAGATATTAACAAAAGAAAATTAAATTTTTATTACAAATAAGAATCATTCACATACAATTGAAGTTGAAAATTTTAAATCATATTAGATACTTTATCACTTCCAGGATTGACAAGTAGTAGCATTATCTTTTAGGTAATACTTATTGAATATTTATCACAAGCGACTATTGACACAGCTGTAGGTTTTCTACACTATCTCCTCTTGAAATGGTTAATAGCGTCTATTCTAAAACTGACCGAGTTCGGACGCTCTGTAAAGACACTTGTCCTACTTAGCCAGATCGAGAATAAGGTTTTAACATAACATTTAAATCATTATTTTCAATGCACGAAATACATGCTAGTTTTGAAGGTTATGGTTAAATTACTATAAGACAATCAGTTATGTAAGATATTAAAGAATTCTCAATTTAGCTGATTCACCAAAAGCAAACGGAAATTTAATAAATCATTTATCTCTGGTTTATTTTTAGTTGTTTTAGATAAATCCTGTCTTTCATTATATCTAAACTATCAGAATATCTATCTGTAATAAATATAAAAGACGTAGTGTTGCAGATAAAAAGAAGTTGGTTTTAGTGAATGAGAACAAAGAAGCTAGCGGTATATTTGATTATCACTGCGCATGAACAAAAATAACTGTGGCAGTACCAGCTGCTTTACTGATCTTCCAGGTATAACCAGACTTAAAACCCTTAAACACTGTTACTTGAACAATAACATTTTCAACTACAGCCTTTTAATATTCAACGATTAAAGGATCCATATTAAATATAAAAAGTTTAAATATGTAACCACGTGTTCACCCGTTCAACAAAAGGAAACACTTCAGTTTAATCGACCAGATGGCTAAATTAAGCGGTCCTTTTTATAACACTGACAAAGTGAGGCCACACAACGACATGTTAATGTAAAACTACCGCTAAATAAGATTTTCGCACATTACCCATCAAAGCTCTTTGTTATCCGCGCCAAGGATTACCAATGACGTCACGAGTGGCCCCTCTGAAGCGCAAATAATCGGCAGATTGAATAGGGCCGGATGGACAAAAAACGAGTCCAGTATCAAAGGATTTCGGTAAGCGCATTATAACGTGCAGGGTGGTCAAAGTAACATAATTCAGGTAAATTTGTGAATTATTGGATATTCAATAACAGTTACTTTCGATTCAATTCAATTATTTATTATACATGTTTAATATATCTGCGGAGAACTGAAATCATTTACAAAATTTTTAATGGAAATATTAATATCCTTTCGACGTTATTTTCAAATACTCATATACATATATCATAGTTTCGTGTGTGTTGTATACAGTTAATATTTGTTTCGACGACCCGAGTCATTTGCTAGCCCATGATTAGCACTGTAAGTAGGTAATATATCATTAAAATTATAATAAAACCACAAATATATTTAAATTACTTTCCTTTATTCTCATTACGTTTTTAAAGCAGATGTATTTATATTTAAAACAAAGCAGTATTACACAGAAAATTTATGTTATAGATAAAATATTCGAATTATTGTTTCATTTCTAAGTTTGTGCCTTCTCAAAAAATTAAAGAGTCTGTACTATTTGTTTAATACATTAATATTATCAACAGTGTTACAGATGTTTATATTTTCAGTTAAAAAATTTCTATGTTTAGTTGAAAAAGCACTAAATTAAACGTCGTCGCTCCGCCGTGGTCAGTAGAACAACTACTGGCTTGTTTGAGTTTACAATTTCACGTTCTGAGAAGATATTGCGGCTCTGCAGGTAGATTCTTTTTTGTATTCCTCGTCGAACACTTAGTCCACGCCTTGTTACACCGTCTGATGTTAAAACGTAGAAACCATTGTTATAAACATAGTTTACAATTTGTTAACATACAAGCGAGTTTATATATGTGATAATGATTATTTTAGATTAACTACTTTCTTGCTTGTAACATAAAGTGTGAATTATAAAAAAACTTAACACACTAAATGTAATTTAACTTTGTATATTATAATAATGATGGACCGTTGTGACTACATAGAAAATATCAAATTCATAATTATCAATAATTTTTTAATTATTTTAAAAGTCATAAATTTATCTTACTGTATAGAAAATAATTTATTGTCCACACACATACAATGTTGCAATAGTTTAAGAAGCAATAGCAGAATACAATAAAATAAGATTACCATGACACCTACGCGCGCAAAAAAGCCGCGAATTGTATTTCACACTAACCAATTAAATCTATTCAACATTTGATATATACATGAGAATTATCGCTTGCCAATTAAGCAAGGTGATATTGACAGAAAAATCTATCTTTATTATTCAATTGTCCATACAAATTAATAACGATTTCAATTTGCGTCAGCAAATTCTAACATCATCATGAACGACTTAAACCTTTGTTAAAGATCTCTATGGCGATTGGTCCCGTGCTCTTTGCGTCAAACGGCTTCTCGCGAACTTCACCAGATCTTTGCTTCAAGCTGCCACCACTTGCGGACCTTACTAGTCCATCGGCCCACAGTCTCTAAACAAAATATCCTGTCCCAATGCTACTCGTCTAGCGTCCCTCCTTTAAAAGTTTTCGTTAATAAGCCTCATTTTCTTAAACATCTGAGACATTTACATACTGTCGTCGCTAAATCATAGACTGTTCTAGAAGTTTTCATTGATAACAATAATATTAAACTCAAAACTAACATGATCTATTTTTCTTTTCGCAGAAAGCAATACAACCTTTTTTAGAAATAGCCGCTGCAGATTATTACTTTACTGAGTTTAAAACATCCATTGTTACTAAAATTTTATAAATTGTTTGAAATTACTAGTAGTTCTATTTGAAATAATTACATACATATATAAATTTAAAATAGCGTAGCCATCAAACAAAGAGATAATGACTTGCAGAACTGAGTTCAAGATAGATTTGCCTTTTACAATGAGCGCGCTTCGCTGTCGGACCCCCGGTACCTCCGCCGCTCGTTTTATTGCCAAGAAAATACCTTTAAATATAGAAAACAATGTGACCTCACATTCCCGGAGTCGTGCAACTTTAACATGTTGCTAATCGTGTATTTTATGCACCATCACGGAGTAAAAACTCGGACCGCTAAAATGTCGCCGAGTAAATAAGCTGCTTGCTAATAAATTTGTATTCATAGTCTGATGTCTCTTAATTTTCTACTATTTGTCATATACAACTAATACTGTTTACTCAGAAACTCTTCATTGGAAATATTAACTAATAAACATACTTCAGTTCACTTACACATACCCTTCTCTTGTAATTGTATAACCTAAAATACATAAGTTCTTTTTGATGCATGTGAAGAACATGAAACATAATGTGTAATATTTATGACATGACTGTTTTAATTAAAATTTTCGACGATTATGATAAGAAGAACCCTACGTATTTATATAATAAACTTACCTATTCCTGAAGATGAATATGACAATTTTGTCAAAAAAAATTTAAATATTTATCCTAGAAAAATTTAAATATTTAACTACCTCGTATGAATAGACATTGTTTAGATTATTTTTTATCAAAAAGGAACTATGCCATAAATAAAATTCACAATAAATGTGGAATTCACTGTTATGTCAACTGAAAACGCAATTTAGTACTTTTTAAGACTTGATGCACATTATCGAAGACAATGAAGGAAAATAGAAAAGAGCGATCTTAGACCCCTCGCTCTTTAGTGGTCTTTCCAGGAGAGAGCAGGGCGAGATGAATCTGTGAAGAATCGCTCCCTATGTCATTTGCATACATTCGATTTTATTACACGGCTGTAAATAATCATCTCTACATTTGTATATTGAAGAAACGGGCTTTCAGCGTCCGCTGATGTGTAATTACTTCGGCCTTAGCAAACGGAATCCTAAATGCAATTTAACATTGTCCATAAATTATCCAGCGGAATATAGGGACCGATGTTCTATTAATAATCATAACTTTCACTCTACGGTAAATTAGCACTTGGGATTGCAATCAACGGCATTAGAGGCGCCGTTCAACTGATCGAATGGGTGGATAGAGCGGTGATGATGAAATGACCCCCCGGGTATATCCGACTGCGGTGATACCTTTTGCTTGTTATTGCCACGAACATTTCGAAAGTAGCCATGAATATACAATTAATTAAATAATGACCCGTCATAAACTTCGTAATAAAATGACTTCCAGCCAACAGAAGCCGCAATATGACTGAGAATTAATATACTGACAAATAACGCCATAATACTGTAAGGGAGGCATAACCGAACTTGATATGGGCAATAAACTTCGTGGATGCGAGCGACGACAGCCATTACCAGCAAAATGCACATCACAGTGGAAACAAGTTGCAGGTCTCGCTTGTTTCAGATATATGCGGAGAAGTCTATCTAAACCAAGAGACTAAAAAATGTTCTAAAATGTTTCTTGTAGGTAGTGAAAATTAAGTACAAACGATTTCTGCAAATTATTGTTGAAATTTTTATTAATTTCTTTACCGACCATGAAATGAATATTAATGATATTCATTTGAGTATGATTCTTTATATATTTATTATTACTAACCACGAAGTCTGCGCTTGTACCAGCAAGTTTGTCTATAGCTCATAAATGACTAAACTGATTTTGATCCTTATAGAATAGGAAAGTGGATCTAAAGAGTGTCCATAGCAATAACTGCAAAAAATCTTTAAAACACCCGTAGTTCCAAATAGTCTTGATTTATTTATCAGAAATTATTTTTATTTTATATTTCATTTTATTTTAACAAGTAACAGGAATATTTTATGATATGAGTTTTCAAGATTCCAAAGTAAGTTAATCCATAGTAATTATTAAAGAAATAACCGTAATATTTGAAAAAAAGAATGATTTATAGTCCTTTCTTTAGACATTTTTGTGGTTAACTTATTTCGTTTTATAGCTACAATAGGAAAATTTCGCGGAGTTCACGAAATGCATATGAAATATGACGAAAGTACGGATTTTGGTGAGCAATATGGTTTCCGTCGGCAGCTAGACTGTATTTGAATGTTCGTTCTCAGAACCGGTGCCAAATTTGTAGTCTCTCCGTAAGCTTTCTATTCACAAATTCTAGCTGATTTGAAAATGTTCAATTCTAAAATTAAAGTGACGTAAAACATTACAGGTAGATTAATATATAAACCACGTTTCATTGCTAAAACTGGAATATTTCCTGCAGCTCCTATCCAGACTGTATAGTATATTAGGTATCTAGGCACCCAAAAGTGTATTGTTGTGTTTATAAGTACACAAAGGCCATGATATGCAAATATAATTAACTATGAAAGTTAATGCAAGAATAAAGGCAACGATAAGATCTTTTAATATATCTTTTAATATAAATAGTAAACACATATTGTATATAAACAATATGCATTTCTATAAAAATGTCGTAAAACACAAAGTTTATTTTGTAATAATGGCTATGAAGATAAGGTTAGACAATAAATAAAAAGTGCATTGCACCTATACGTTAATTTAATTATTAAATCCATTCAGTTTTAAACACCTGCTTATATACAGTGATGTCAGTTAGTCCGTGAAGTGTGAATTCTCGTGCTCCAACTTATTGTACGAAAACTTACACTTCGATGAAAAGAAATGGGAATGGCTATTTATATATCTAATTTAAATGTTCCTTTCGCCAAGTTATGTATAAACGTGGAAGTATTTGCAATATTTAACCAAAAACTACGCCTTGTATTTTCGCAATATCTAACTGTAAAATATTATCTTTTGAAAATGATAATTTGTAATTACCTAAAAAACTCCTCTGAACGATATATTTTCCAAGACCCCGTAAAGAGGAAAGTTAATACAATGGACACTAAATGAAAAAAAATTAAAACGATAATGTGAAATTAAAAATTTTTTATCAGCGATACGACTGTGTTATCATTTAAAAAAATAAGTGGATAGGAAAAAATAATAAAGTATCGTTTTATAATAACAACAAAATAATGTGCAGAAACAAATACAAAAAATCCTTATAGTTAACTAATATTACTAATTATTATTATAAATATACATACATATATTTATATGGATGTATATATATATAACAACGATTTCAATACTGAAGGAGCGACCCAGTTCTGCGTCATTATTTGTTAATACTTTATTATCTATTTTATATAGCTCTTTCCGAAAAATTTCAATAGTTTATATTCTACGTATTTTTATATGTATAGTTACACCAGAGACTCGATCATACCAATTATAAAAAAAATCATTTTAAATCTAAACTATTTAGAACCAAACAACATAGTGAAATATAAAAAGCACTGATCCATGCACATTGAGATATTTTTGTTCCTATTAATTTAAATGAGTCTTATTTTTTCCACTAATTTTTTTATGCGACAAGACGAGCAAGGGGTTTACTTGGTGATAAGGCAAGGTATTAAGTGTTCTTACCTCAGTAACTTCACTAAGTTACATCGCCTTTCAAACTGGGACGGAGTACTATTTCTTGGTAGACTAAGGAGCTGCAGTGTTACTTACCTAGACGGTCTTCGGTATCAGAGACCTACTAGCAGAAAATACCAGTCACACACAAGACGTTTGCCTCGGTTCCTAGGGTTGTAGCGGATATTATTCTTGCCGTGATGGTGTAAAGCACCTCGTGAATCACTCGCAACCGTCAAGCGCGTATAGAATTAACGCGAAGCTCGCGCTTGTGAAGTTCCGCCATTCAATTCCGGCCGGCTCGTAAAGCTGCGGTCGCGCGCCGCGGCGTTACCGATACAGCGCTGATTTGAAAACACCGCAACTCATGTAGCGCACACGTACCCTGGGAAAGTTAAGCTATGTCCAATTGCAATGAACAAGTTATTTATATACGCGACTATTCTGCAAATGAGCAACTCAATTCCTTTTTGTTTTGCATGAAACAAGCTGCTATTACGAATTTTTTTAGCGCAGATCTAATCAGAAGCTATAGTATATGAAAGTAAAATTAAGTCTATTTTGTTTATTTCGAATAGTAAAATCAATTTATAATTTATACTTATGATTAAAAATTTAAGTTTTTGTACTAATTGACTAACCTTAAATATTTCCTAAAGACAAAGATGGTTTAAAAAAAAATTGTTGGATTGTATGTACACTTGTAAATCTTTTCCAGAGAAAGAAATATTATACATTTCACACTTTTCATGCTCTTATAACATGAGATATGTATAATACAACCGATTTTCTCGTTTCTTATACTCCATTCTTTAACCACACTAAACATCAAGATAAGTTTTGTTTATCTTGTTGAATATGTATTTTCATCCTTTTTGCCTGTACCTAAAATTGTAGCAAATCTACTCAACGTTAGAATGTAATCGCTGAATAAAAAAAGTAATTAAATTTTCCAATTCAGAGATATAGTTGTCTGTAGAATAGTTCTTATAAACAGTTGCGCTTGACACAACAAATTTCAACACAGTTTTATGTTTATAATTCAAAATAATGAAAAGTTGTTAAGGTAAATTTGTGTTACAAAGGGACTTTGTTGATAGCCTTCTTAACAATGCTTCAGCAAACACCAATCCAAGTCTTTTATGTTTTTATAGGTTTATAGCTGAGTGAGGTTCACGAAGTCACGCTAATCTTATGATATTAGATTTTTTTTTACTCTATCACATTTTGTTGACTATGTAGAAAGTCATAAATTTGGATTGGTATTTAATAAAAATGTATTCACTTCGTCTGGTAGGGTCTCCGTATTAACACCAATAAAGACTTAGGAGAAATATTGTCTTATTATCCTTCTTTTTGTTATAATATTAAAATCCCGGTCACTTTTTAAAAGTAAAATCTTTATCATGTACTTAATATAGCGAACAGGCAGGTAAATATTCATAAAAAAAACAACTTATATCATAAAACAACCGACGTGATAACTTTAGATTGAGATGAAAAACACAAAACCATTTTCAACGGTGAACGGACGTTCGAAAGCATTGAAGATAAAGTTGCTTATTATTTTATGACAAACAGTAACATAGTCGATAATCGTGCAAAAAGACAATTCCCAACTATTCATCAATTCGAAACCTGACAAAAGTAACACTATATAACGGTACACACTAACGTTTGTTATCTGTCTATTATTAGCACACTAATAAAAAAGCACACAATTTTACCGCACAAGTGGTCATCACGAGCCTCGTAATTCTTTCATAACGCACTCATATGGTATACTCACACGTGGAGCGATACGTTCGGACATCAAGATCTATATATATTTAATATAAAAGATCTAGACTCCTTTTCTTAATGGAATTTATACTAGAGAATTTAATTATTTCATTGTTTAAAGAAGCACTATGACAATTAAAAACATCAAAGCAATAATAGTAGTATTTTTTATTTAGAAGATCAAAGAAATAAATTATTTAATTGATAAGATAAAATTTGTTTTATATTCCATCAGTCCTGGATAAGTTTTTCGGGATGTCATCACTGCAATTTAACAATTTCAATAATAGACTAACCTCTGTTCTAAATACCGTTACTATTAAAAAAATAGTAATAGGTAATGAAGAGTAATATTTTATTTACGCGTAATCGAATATTACTGTATGTGCGTCCTTTTAAACAGCTCTCTTTATGGTTTCGATATCTGTACTCAGCGTATTCTTTCATAAGATAAAATCAAAGCAAATTTCCATGTGGGTCAAGTGCAAGTTGATGGATAACACATTTCCTCGAAAGCTATTGTTCCTGCAACATGTCGATTCCTCCTCCGCCTCCTTTGATGTTACCTGCAACCGGAACTTCTGTCAGGCTCTGTGGATGTCAAACAACGCGCCTCTTCAAGACTACTTACTAACTGAGCCGGTTTTTGTATGGTTAAATAAATACTAATAAATAAGAACAGCTTAATATAAATTGTAAGGAACAAGAATAATGTTTCGTTAATGAGGTAAATAAAACATGGAGTAACATCAAAGCTCAATATATTACAGTCTAATTACCTATAGATTATATTTATCGTGGTCACGAGACAAGCGTAAGAAAAATGCTTTATTTGACCTGATGAAATGTATCCAGTATTTACAAGTCTATTAATAAGATTAAACGGAGATTTAGTTCCAGTTGTCAGCTGCAGTGAAACGGGTCTGTTCGTATTCTCAGTGCGCTATCAAAAATAGGGGACCAGAAAATTTATTGTTTCCAATAGCACCTACATGCAACGCCTCTCCCAGCGTCATACTTCGATTACATTATCGAAGGCGTGGATTTATTTACATTTTTTTATCGTATACTTCTTTAAGTCAGCAAATCTATCAATAATTTTAGCCTGCATCAAAATATCTATATATGTATTTACTTATTTCGTAAACGCTTGCGAATATAAAATTTTAACCGATAGCAATTCTCTGTACTTTTTAGGTTTTGTAAGTATTATTAAAGAAGTAATTTCATGAAGTACATAACTAATAAGTATCTGCTTTAAATAAAACCAGAAGCAGATTACAAATTTTAAAAAGTTTAACTGCATTGTTTTGACGTTGTGACGAAACAATAAGAAAGTTCACTTAATGGATTTAAGACTTGTCCATACAATGAGCTCATTATAAGATAAGTGACGATCAAAAATATGTTTGGCTTTGTGATAACTATAACAACGTAAATATTAACTTACTACAAAGCAAAGGATAAGGGCATATTTATAAATCATTGTATATGTAATATACATTTTAACCAGGGTAAATTTTTATCTAACATTGACACTGAAGATTTATGTTTAATAAGCAGTAGTACTCTGCCATTTAATACAATAAATACTCTATAAACGTTATTGCTATTTGTTGGTATATGTTCGCACATAGCACGCGCACACGATTGAGATTATCTGATCATTATAACCAAGGAGTTGCAGTTTAAAATAGACGCTATGAAAACACAACTATGCCGTAAACCTCTTTAAAAATACTTATATGTTGTACAAGAATAACGAAATACATATCTGGGTACTTCATAGGTTTCAGGTGCATATAAAATGTTCCATATTTAAATTAAAAAAATGTTAAAGCTGAGGAGGTTAGTACAGAAGTACTTACATTGGAAGTAATTTGTGGTTAGCCTCTTTTGTCGAAGACCGTCTGTGTAATCACTGGGGGAACGAAACTTAGCATCTTTCGTCTGAAAGCACATTGTGAGTCTGTTTATATAATTCTAACTAGTGTCACATTGGTGTAACATCAGGTGAACAACTCATCTGTCGCCTCACTTAGCAAACTAAGATAAAAGTCCTAAAAATTAATCTCCTCCATGTACGCTCCATGGTGTCTCTAATGTTATTGAACATACATAACTTTTAATAAGCAAACGCAAATCCACAATTTATTTCCACGCAGCGTAAGTAGCATTTATTAGGTGTTCATCCACAATAATGCCGTTTCTGACACACAAACATTCAATTATCACGATCGTATGTTACGAGCTATCACCTGCAGCGTCAAGACCTCTCGCCACATTCCTCCGACGATTTTAATAAAAAGTAAATAAAATATGGACAGGCCGCGGCCCAGCGGCTCGCGGTAACAAAGGCTCTGGGTACTTTTGTACACATCGCTGTGATCAAGCGATCGCGTTTTAATAAATCGCTTCTTGTCCTACTATTGACAACATTTTAAGGCGTCGACTGTACGTACTCATAAAGGTAATGTTTCTTGTTGGAATTGAACTTACAGTAATTTCTATGAACAACGCACAAATGCTACAATTAGCTCTACTAAACGTGTGAAGGCGAGTGTGAAAACCTCAATACGAAAACTCTAAAACCTAACTCGTGGGAACAGTATAACTTCTAGGTAGATCTACTAAAATATATCCTTTTTGTGTGGAATTCATAAACGATAGTACGATCTGGTAAATAGTAAAATAACATTGAAAACACTAAGTTCCTTGGAAAACTTTTGCATTGATTAATACAAACATCATGAGCTGCGTTGTTTATATTTCTTTTGACCTATAACTCTTGGAATTTACTTACCGCTTAGACGAGACGTACAATAAATAAAGCATTAGACAAACGTTTATTAATTAGTATATTTATTAACACATATGCGCGGAATTCACATTGGCGGCTAAGTACACTCCGCCATTCAGCATAATGAGCCCTTGTGTTTGAGTTGGAGGTGAGCTGAGCCGGCATGAGAACTAACACGTCGTCACCTCCACAAAGGTATTTACTTTCGAATAGTTAAATGTATTTCTTTGAATTATTCGTATTCACAAATGTAATACTCTTGAACCAAACGAGCTCGATCACATGTCTCTTGACATAATCAGCGTGTATGCAAATGATGCTTGTAAGATTTTCTATATTATTATTCCGTACTATTGCCGGACATGCTTTGAATTGACACACGTGAAAAAATATAGTCATTAATGAAAAAAGAATAACATACAAATGGAAAGTTAGGTAGAATTCCGACAAATAATAATCTTGATAGTTTTTCATGAGTTAGGTACACAACTTAGGTTCTACTTTACAATTTGACAACAAATTTATATAAAGCACAGTTTCGATTAAAATATACGACGGTTCCATTGAAATCTCACCTTGCGAGTATTTATATATCAACATGACTGGGTTTTGCTGATAACTAGCCTTTTCACAAGACGCCGTATAGGTGAGAACCACCGCGAACAGTAGTGTGAAAACATTACTCTGTTTCTGTTTGAACGGCTTTATCATCTTTCTCAAGGTGGCAAACGCCATAACGGTGCTAAATGTTTTTAAAATCTAAATTGAAGATAAATACAACCGGATATAGATTTCCTTACAAGTACTATATTTAAAGTTCAATAATATAATACAATAGAACAGATAAGAGCAAGGTGACATTTATCTACCATAAAATGATTACAAACTCTCAATAAGTGTTAATGACAAAATATACGTTACATAATTATGCAGGATTTGTGTTTTACAAAAACATTAAGTACATTTTTGATAAAAAAAAAAGATAATTATATATTAGATTAAGTAATATATAATAATCGCAGCTACTTGTAAACATTTTAAATACTGCTTTGACAGGGAAACAAACAAACCCTCCAATGATGATTGATTCGTATTTGTCCTTATTTTATCTGTCAAATGAGGAAAACACTTATCTAATGCCGTGAACTTAACAAGGACGCCGCATTACCTGTTTAAAATTTCCAGAATACTTTATTAATTAGTAACTACTTAAGTTTTAAATGTCTCCATGTCTCTGTTGCTTCTCTGTGGGCTACCAACTTCAGTCATTATCGTAGACATTGATGAAACTGTAATTACAAAATTAACAAATATATTATAAGTGAAACAATTGATAGGATATAACTATAAATTAATATATTACTAGTGATAATTAAGTTATTAAATTGATATTTTACTAGAGAAAATAATTAAAATTTTACTATTAAATAGTAATAATTAACAATGATAATATAAACGTTTCTTCAAACATATTTTTACTTAATTGTTATTACTTTTACATCATGTAATTGAATCGTTAGTAGAGAAAACACTGTTGTTTACTACTCAAGTAGTACTTCTAAAGAAAAAATACTTCATGTGGTGAACCCTCTTTTGCAACTTAAACACTAAGCACATGTTTTAGATGGACACGAGAAATGTAATAACAGAATATGTCTATTACATGAAGCGATGATGGCCCTGTTTGCGAGTACGGTAGTACTACCAATATTTTTCGAGTAGGCGCGGGTTCGATCTCTAGTAATCTTGAGTTTTCGATGAATAAGACAACTTGAGGAACTCGATGTGGTCCAAGAGCAAAAACTGTCGTAAACAGGTGACATCGGCCAACCCGCCCTTGGCCGGAGTGGTGGATGAATGGCCTTGACTCTCTATTTGTGAGAGAAAGCCGCTCACTCTCAACAGTGAGAACATTAATTGAGTTCTTTATAAATGAAATGAAAACATGTATTAGTATCAAATTATATCGTTTACTGTTAATCCAAAAGATCTACTAATCAAACAACTAAAGCGTTTACTTCACTTTTAAATGATAAATCATCAGAGAATTTGTGCCTTTCTTTTTGTATAATTCGCAAATAATTTAGTTGCAAAAGATTTTTTTAATTTAAGTGTTCACCAATTGGTTAACTTAATAACCGGACATATTCTGGTTTCATACAAAAGATACATCATATCACATAATTGATTTTAAAACAATAAAGCATTTATTTTTTATTATTTGTATCAGGTTTTTAATGTTTATTTTGTGAGGAATGCGGATTTACTTGACGGTGACGGCATTGTATTCATCGAAATTAAAACAAATTGTCCACGAGACGGGTCATTTCGAAGATTTGAAATGCTATAAAATGTTATTGTGATCGTTAATTTTATAAATTGTGATGGGTATGCGCCATCTTATCAATTCACAGTTATTGTAATGATTTTATATTCCACATAATTTGCACGTTTTTACGTCATCTTTGCTATAAGGAACTTCCACGATGTGTAATCCATAAACTCAAGTCAATGACGTCTCAAATCATAAAATATTGTATTCTTCTTGGAGTTTAATTTTGCCAAAAATATTGATATATTGTCTATGAAATATTGATAAATTGTCTATGAAATATTGATATATTGTCTATGAAATATTGATATATCTCTTTATTTGTGATAGAATTAAAATGGTTTGTGAACAGAGACTATTCTAGTCTGAATGATAAAATAAAAGAGATACGGTTTTATTTAATGTAGATATAAGATAACTCAATAAAATCTCGAAGTATACAATTACGATTAATATATCATAACCTACAAACAGTTAACAATAAAATTAGTTTGGGCACAAAATGTGTAATTAAAATTATTAACCCAGTGCCACATTTAGTTACCGGTGCGCCCGCAGAGTAATACGCTTACATGTTTATTTAAAGCTGAAATTATTGGGTTGCCTATCTATCGGTTTTTAATCTGCTAATTTTATCGATTTGTTATTCAAAGATTAAACAATTTACTAATATAACTATTACATACAATAAAAATATCTTGGTAAAAGGTAAGGTAATAAATTACTATATTCATCACTGTTTGGGCTAATATTCTCTATTTGTTTTGAAGGTCAGGTAGTGAACCTTTCTATGTACGTAAACATATCTTAAAGTTTAATAAATTTCCTGTGCCGGGTAGACAACGGCAATATAAAAATGAATTACTCCACTATTACCTGGCTGATGCTCCTAAATGATGTCAAAAGTACATATAAACTCTCAGAGACTATCTACGTAAAGGTAATTATTAAAGAAAATCTCGAGGTCTCCTTTATGTCCAAGTACATACTTCAGAAGTATTATCGCCTGAAGGCACACAGACTATACCAGTTATCAGTGAATTATCGCTTTATGGTACCAAATATCCTTACCTTAGTATTGCTGTATTTAAAAAACGTATTTTTATCAAAAAGAAATATCAAATCTTCGAGAAACAAAACGGTCCAGTATTTCTTCTCATAAATACTTTACTCTGCGAGTATCTATAGCATTTTCGTAACATAATTCTAGGCATGCATTTCCTATAACTATAGATAATAATTATATTTAATATGATAATAAAAAGTACTAAGTTACTGACCAACACCGTCCATTCCAATTCATCGCACGACGAACCGATAACAATCAAAATGGCGCCCAAAGCGTCACCAAATGTCACCAAAGTAAACGAGCGCATTAAAATGAAACGGCTCAATGGTAATGGACATAAATTAAATAGTCATCCACGTCACTCAGGGTTAAGGACTTAAAGAAATACGCCTTGACGGAAGCCAGGTAGTAAAGATTCGAAACAAAAATATGAGATAACGACAGTTAAGATGTTTAATTTTATTAGTATCAAACAAAGTGGACCTAATTTACGTTCTTTTAGCTTCGAGATAACGGCGGTGAACTGCTTTATTGATGATACTCATTCCGAACGGTCGGCTTTTAAATCTTTGTATCGCCTTTCGCAAAAGATATAACATTATCTGCCCATAAGTTTAAGTTATATATTTATACGATTTTTGGGGCATATCACATAAAGAAATTAGTCTATAAATAACTACAAAAAATATTATATAGCAAATGTAAATAGAGCAGTATCAGTTAATTGACAACAAAGAAAACGTTGGAAATATTGCTGCGGCAACTTTACTTATGGTATATCACAAAAAGCGACTAAGACAGATCACAATTCTACATAAATAGCAGAAGCTACTTTTTTACTACAAAATTCATGCCTTAAAATTTGTTTTCATAATTATATAGTTGCATTGGTCAGTCACAAGAAAGTATATTTTTCAATATTTCAGCTTTTATTTTTAACATTCTATTGCATTCGAATTTATTATACAAACACCACACAGGGTACAAGTAAATTACTAGAAGAGTTAAGTATTTGCGTGGAAGCAAACAATGAAGCAATAAATGCGAGTACCGTAGTCTAGAAAGCTCCCGCATATCGACAACATATAAATCAAAGAAAACATACAGCGTTACTACCGTGCCCGCAGTACACCGGAAATATATCGCGGGACGTTACAAACTGAACATCAGTACATAAGTCAGTTTCCTGTTACATAAAGTACGCCGGTTCGTAGATGTGGAACGCAGTCGCGCTGAATTTGTACCTACCTGCCGCATCTTTACGCTGATTTATGTTTGGACGCCATTTTCTGTATGATTCTTATCTTTTGCACAAAAAAATTATACAACACATCGTTTATATTATTTGCCAACGTTTATTACATTTCATCTTAATACATGCTTTCTTGGTACCATTAAACATTTTCTGTTTGCCTTGCCACTGCTTAGCTCACTTAAATTAAATCACACTGCCTCTCCAATAAACTTAACTTCACTTATTAAATGTATATTTTCTTCTCGTAATTGTTTGTATTGTTATGAGCAGGTATTACTTACCATTACTTTACAATCTCACTTGTCCTGTCGTTTCATGGAATAAATTAAGATTTCTCTCATTAAAAAGTTACTTGACACTCGTTGAATTAAGTAAACATAACTAAAGCAAATCTTAATAACGAGGCACAAAGAGAAATATTCCACACAATTATCCAAAAATGTGTAACTCGGATTCTTTCACGACACATTTCGTAAACGCAATCTTAAGGGCATCGGAAGCAAGTGGAGAGGAAATCAACTTTATTGCGCATTAAATTAAAAGAGCTTTATTTAAATAAACAGTGCCCCGGATTTTATCTTTTTGCCTTTCTTTTGTTTTGAAATTTCGAATAAATGATCTTCTCTCCGCTTTTGAAAAAACGCTCCGAGTTGTTTTAAAATCACTAGAAATATACTAAAAGAATAAAAACACAATCATAGTTTTAAATATATAAAAATACTAAAATTATAGGGATATACCATCTCATGTCTCAAGGCATCTAGGGACAGGAATCTTACCTATGCAAGCTACCTTAAAGCTTTTTTTCTACAATTGACTGACTCCAGTTTCACACGATTTTTTTATGTTAATAACCACGCGATTTGATACATGGCTTAAAGCGCGTGATATTAGTTGATGTTATACTAACTGCACATAAATTGGAAAATTCATTCTTGCAGGCCGGTTTCGAAGTCAGTACCGACGGCGTAGAAGGCTGGCGTTCAAACCACTAAGCTATCGCGACTCAGTTACATGCTTTCATATATTAACTTGGACGGACCTCAGCATCACAATTAGTAACAAGTTTACTACGTGAATTGGTAAATGCTCAGGCAAATAAAAGAAAAACTCTGTTAGTATCCAAATTCCACAACATGCAGCCTCATAATCGAACCAGGGACCTCAGTGTTACAAAGTAAGGCATTAGCTGCTGAGTCATAAAGACATTTCAATTGCTACCTACGAATATCACTGTTATGGACTGGTATATTACTAACCATTAATTGAATGTCCTGCTGTTTTCAATACTCGCTTTGTACCTTCACTAATCTATAATGAATCCTAATTTAACAATAACTTGCAACGTAATATGTAAGAGATTTGCTCTACTTTTAAACAAAATAGGTTATAGTAATAAATATAATTTTATAACCAACCAAGGTGCTGCATTCAAACGGGCTCTCGCCGTCGATACTGCGCATCGGGCTCCCAATCTTCAAGTGGTGCGATATCATCAGACACGTGCGCAGTTCACATAATCATACGTGACTATACCAACCGGCATAATTAGACTTGTTCTCATGAGCGATGGATGTCTCGCCGCCTTTTTTTTCTATTTACGAGGTTAAAATTGATCTCAATTTTACATGATGAGAAGCGACAATGAATCCGTTGTGGGTGAATTGGCTTCACTTATATATTGTCAGCTAATACAGCAATATAGTTGTAGCTTTTCAGTATCAGCTAGACCGGTGGATTAGAAAAAATGTATACCACCGACCAAACTTCAAAAAATATTACAAAGGGCTTAGCCAGTACGCTTCGGAAGCAGACCGAGTAACGAGGAACAACGCAAAAATTTTTTTTTTATTAAGTCATTACACGAGTAAAACTTAATACCCTGTATAACTATGTAGTAAACCTCGTCATACGGGTCAAGCTTTCTTGGTTAATCAAGTGTATCTTCGAAAACTTTCAAAATTTCTGTCTCCTGTCTCTATAAGATCCAGAAATTATAAAACTACCCGTGCTATGTACTGAAAATCTGCCGTTCTTGCTGTATTAACAAACAATATATAACTTCAGTTCACTATTCTTATAAGTAAGACAAACTCCAAAGCCTTAAAGTAATGCCGGGGGGGTAAGTGATGCGCATCTACAAATTGTCACACTGTTATAAGACTATCTCGCTACTATTATTACCCACGTGATTAATATTTCATTTGAGTGAGTAATATGTGAATAATATTTTGAAAAAAGCGGTAGTTATACCATTGCCTAAAAAGTTTATCCGAATTTCATAAATTTTCTAACTATCCAATTCTTTTCAAATTTTTGAAACTAGCAACTATGACCAGATGTCCCTATACTTCTCTGCCAATACTTTCTTAAGTCCCTTCCAATCAGGATTTTGCGCAGGCCACAATACTATCATAACATTAATCTACGTCTCATATGGTATTCGCCTCGCCATTACCATTGATCAGAAGCTTCTCACAGTTCTTGTTTGCTTGAATTTAATGGTGCCTTCAATTCGATCGACTTCAATGTTCTTCCTGCCTGTCATCTTATCTACTTTGAATATAAAGTCTTCTGCCGTTTTGTGGTTTACTTGCAGGGCCGCCCGCGGTTAAAAGTTACACAGGTTCAATCTTTATTTCTTCCGTTTTTATATTATACTAATGTAGTTTTCCTAGATTTCAACAAGGAGTTACCATACAAGCTGGAACGCCTAAAAATTTTTTCCTCAGTTATCCTCCGAAAATATGATCAAGTAACAAAATTCTTTAAAAACGATCATATAAAAAGTAATCTATTAGATATATGTATAAGTTTTATTACTCTTGTACATTTGACTACCCATATAGACCTACTCTTTTATTAAGTTAAGTTACTAGAAAACTTAAAGAGAGTTAAGCATGTCTGAACGTACAGTTTCATTTCCGTGCAATCATTGTTTGTCTTTCCTTTGTATGTACAAAGCGGTAAAGTAAAACAAATAAAACAAAAGGAAGAAAGGAATGTTTTATCAGTGTATTTTATTACAATTTTTTTACGCGGTATGACACTTTCCAAATAAAAAATAATAAAATCAAAATAATGAATTTACCAAATATAACTTTTTAAAAACATATAAAAACATAAATTGTCCGTTACATTCATCGGTAATAAATAACTTATAAAGATACAATCATTTTCGAAAAAATTGCTGAAATAAAATTTTGTACCCAGGCTGTTGTGAAAAGATTTTTTTTGTTTTGATAAATTTAAAGTTTATGTACTTAACGTTAACATATCGCACGTTATTTATAACGGCCTATTTTAAAAGTGGGGACGGAATTACGATGCTACTCGAGAAAACTTAGGTGAGATCTTCAGAGCACGGGTTTTTGGTTTAGGAAAACATAGTGAGCAAACCGAGTCATGTAAGAATTAAAAGTTGTCATAGACATGTAACATCTGCCCACCCAAAGTCTGTCAGCTTGAAGTAAGACCCCGTGTCCCTAAGAACT